>CAICTM010001212.1:0-34071 GCA_903772945.1 Seminavis robusta | reverse complement strand
CTTTCCGTTTTCCGCTCCCATTGCCTTGCGTGCATGCAACAGGTGTGCTGTGTCCTTTATTGTTGTGGCTGTGTGCCGAATGAACTCACGCTGCACATGTGTTGCTGCTCCAAGGCCCCAAGCTACCGATTGCTACCAGTGAGCGCACGTCCCAGCCAAAAAGTGAGGGTTCGTGTATTCGTAACCACGACACAGAATGATACTGGGACACTAGGACGGCCGCCTAAAGTGACCAGGTCGAACTCCAAGACTCGACGGCAGTAGAATTCATAACAAGCGGTGCCTTCAGAAACCAGCCATTTTGGAAAGTTCAAGCTTTGCCTAAGAGTTGGTTCGTCCTGAGAATCACCTGTTCGCCTTGATCTCTGTTCATTCGATTCTTGATGCCAGTGGAAATACATGACAGTGTATGTAGTTAGTTGGTTGGCCTGACTTTGCAGCTCTGGTTGGCAGTACTGTACCGATGGGAATACGTCTTGAACTACAGCGTTCCCATTGAATGATTTGGTGACACCTCCAGCTAGCTCGGTTCAAGTGCTGTGGCCACCTTCACCTCTGGCCAAACAGCCAAATGGAATTCGGTCATTCAACCGCGAGATCCAGAGGGGGTAGCTACCCTAGCTAGATGCTTTGCACTGCCTATCGCAAACCCCTCCAACTGAGTGGTATTTGTCACAGCTTGATACCTACTACTCTAGTGCAACACATGCCTAGACTCCAATCAAAGCTTCCCGAGCTAAACGTTTTTTGCCAGCCCTGCGGAGTCCCTCGTCTGATGCCCCCACCATCCCTAATCCCTCGAAGAGATGAGAGGCAGGATCTGATGAGGCAGTGAGTGAACTGTGAGTGGTCGTTGAGCAGTCAGACTCGGAAGGCAGGCGATCTCTAACTTTAGAAATCATTACAGGAAAGAGTTCACTTGAAGGCCTAACAACTCAAAACCCCCGTTATATCTTGAAGGTCATGGTGTGATCATCAGCACCAGGGTTCGCTAACCTGATAGATTTGAGGAATAGGTTACTAACCTATACACTAACCTGGTAGAAAATTGCACTAGGTTAGTGTATAGGTTACTAACCTGATAGAATTTTTGTAGTAGGTTAGTGTATAGGTTAGTGTCAGGTATTTATCAGGTAACCTGTAGGTTACCTGATAAAGTAACCTGGTATTGTCATAGTAAGTTACCTGTTACTGTATATAAGGTGTTTTGCCTTGTTAGTTAGTTAGATGATAGTTGATAGGGTGGTTAGGCATCAGAGATAGTCACCCATGACGACTCGTAGTGCCACCCAAGGGTTAGTCAACTGCAGAATGCGAGGGTGGCTAGGTAACAGAGATAGTTACCCTTGACAACTGCAGATTGAGAGGGTGGTTGGATAACAGAGATAGTTACCCTTGACAACTGGAAGGCGTGGGTCTTCAGTGGTAGTGCCACCCAAGGGTTAATCTACTGCGGAATGAGGAAAATGGCCCCAAAAACGGTGAAAAGTAACCTGATAGAAAACCTGGTAAGTAACCGGTACACTAACCTGATACAAGATCGTATTAGGTTAGTGTATCGGTTACTAACCTGATAGAATTTTTTTAACAGGTTAGTGTAAAGGTTACTTTATCAGGTTCCGGTTACCGGTTCTTTTGGAAGTAACCGGTAACCTAATATATCAGGTTAGCGAACCCTGATCAGCACCCAAAGGGCCTCCCAGGGGTTTGTTTGTGGGGAGCCTAAACCATCAGAGCTGCCAAGGATAGAAGCTCTGACCATGCACCGTGTGCACGGTGCAGGGTGCTGCTACCATGGTTGCAAAAACATTACCATAGTTAGACTAGTAGTTGATCTTTTTGTTTTGAAGAGTCTTTTCCGAGGCAATCTCGTTTGATATTGATCTCTCAAGGGCGATCTTACTTGCTGGCATTATTTTGAACCGAGATTGGATCTCATACATTACGGAGGAAACTTGGACTGGAACGCCAATCAATCAGCTATCCAATAATAGAGCCATGGTCTTCACTAGCTTCCGTTTGGACACTTGAATAAAAACAACGCCAGTAGATTGTTTGGTATACTATTCATCCATCATGATGCATCCCAAGAACCACTATTCAATCTATCTACCAATTGACTGGCAAAGGTCCGATTGTCATATTGTTGTCTTGGTTTGCCCCGTTCTTTGGTTGTTGTTCGGACGAGTTGCACCGTGGGAGCGACTTTTCGTAAAAAGAAAAAGTTGGGTTCTTGAATGATTTCATCGAGCCGGTGGGAGTGCAACTCTTGGTAGAGACAGGGAGATCCTTTTTGACACGGATTCTTGGCAAATTGAGGAGCATGCAGGACGGGTGGTTCTGGTGTCTTTTGATCTCTCCACAAGACATAGTGGGGACAGCACGTGCGCCAGGATGATGATGTGTTGTTTTGGACGGAATGACACTGCTCCAACGACGAGGGTCCCAATTGGTTGTTGAGAAAGGACGGAATGAGAATTTCATCGGGAGCCCCTCTTTGAGATTGTCCTTGCAATTGGTGTAACCATTTTCGCAGTGTATCCAAGTTTTGGAGCAGTAATTGGACATGAGATCGATGAAGGACGGACCATAGTTCAGCCTTGATTGGATGCTGAGTGGTCCAGTATGGTTTTAGAAAGGACCAAGTCCTATTTGCCTTTTGAGGGGGTACGGTACAGAATCGTGATGTGGGTGGTTGTTGTCCTTTCAGTTTGGCTTGTTGGATGATGAGAGTGTTGTGTAGATAATCTAGAGTCTTGATTGGAATGGAATTATCCGAGACAAATGCAAATTGGAGGTTGCTTTGATCACTCCAGTAAGCATACATCAAGAGTTGCATCATGCCATCTACCAGGTTGGCCATGTGCTGAGAAGGAACAGATGGAATCACTCGAGAAGCAAAGAACGGATCTCTCGTAAGGAGTTCCTTAGTCTGCTTGGTATGAATGTAGATGGAAATCTTGGAAGAATAGTTACTGCCAGTACTGGTACCGGTACTGGTACCACTACTGGCACCACTACTAGAAAGCCATTGCTTCCATAAACCTTCGTGTTGAATCTCATCGTTCACCAGAAACAGCAAAGCCACTTTGCCCTCTTTATCCACTTTGTTATGTGTGCTGTTGGTACCAGTACTGTTGGTACCAGTCCTGTTGTTGGTATCTATACCGGTACCGGTACCGGTATCTATACCGTGGATCTCTTGGTCAACCAAGTGTAAGGAGGGCGAAACCTTGTCGAGAATTTCCCAGTCCCTACGAAACAAAAGCCCCATTGTGAATCCAACCAACACACTCAAGGCATGCCGACGTCCCCTTGTCAGTATCATCTCTTACACCAACACGTATTATATATATAGATCCTGCGGCTATGATACAATTAATTGAGCATGTGCACTGCTGCTATTCTGGCACTTGGGCATTTGTGGTTTGTTTCGCGTTTAGTAGGCAATCTTAGAAAAGCCATCAGAGCGGAATGACACTATTAATATCAGCCAAGCCACAAGGTCGAGTCGAGTGTGCCATACCCAATGAATTATTATTTGGAGAGTGGACCCAAAACAAACTGTTCAGGCCAAGCAATGGTACCCATGGTCTCAAGCTCATTTATTTTAGCGTTGCTTGTCAAAGAAGAAGGAGAAGAATATTAGAGGAATGATGAGAGGAGAGAAGGAGGCTTGTGTTCTGGATATCATGGCCACTGGCATGGCTGGTGACCTTGCTGGATGCGACCAAGTCCTCTGGGGCTTTCTGCTTGTGCTGTGCAGGTAGGTCTTTGCGTCTGTCTGTTTGGTCTGCCTGGCAGTGATGTGATGTGATGTGATGTGATGTGACTGACCGAATGAATGAAAGAATGATTACTACCATACTGCTAACTAAGTCTGTGGCTGTTGAGCATTCGCTGTGTAGCTAGTAATGTTTCTCTAATAGTAGTAGTAAGTGTTACAAATGGTTTTACCTGCGTCCTCTCGCTGCTTGATGTCGTAGCTAGCCAGCTAAGCGCTCTTGCTAACGAACAATCGATTGGGCAGTGACGGAATGGCAGGAGCCGCACCTGCATTGAGGAATAGAAATGGCTGATCACTGCTATTCTTTCGTCGCACCGCCTTGAGTGGGTTATCCTTGAGGGACCGAAGTGCCTTGCGATTGTTCTTGACGAGCTGTTCGGGGGAATGGGAGCGACACGGCAAGACGGGGGGATCCTGCGTCTTGCGAGGAGGTTGTGGGGGTGCTGGTTTTCGTGGCAACACACTCGTACATGGCATTGTAGTTCTACCAGTACATGTACTAGTGGTATCATTCGTACATGTACCGGTATCACCCCATCGATTGATGGTGACATGACACGTCTGATCGAGGTCGGAATCGACGGGTTGCTCTTCGCGTTCTACAGATGCCACGTACTTGTCGCTCGTCGTGCTCCTACTAGTACTCGTAGTACATGCCGTAACGTTGGAAGTGATCAAGGTGCTCGTGCTCGAATCATAGCCGAAACTGTCGCCAAGTGTACTACTGCTACCACCGCCCACACTTTCATCCCACCAAAAGAGCTCTTCTTCGTCATCGTCGTCGTCGTCATCATCATCGTCAAAGCTGTTGACGCTATCGTGGAAAAACTCGGGAGCCTCATTGTGATTCCCATTGCAGTCACTGCCTGTGCAGGGACGTAAGTGGGGTAGCAGAGGCGAATGCGATCTAGCATTGTCATTCACAAAAATGTAAGTAGTGCCATGGCTACTAGCGATGCTGTTGTTCTCGTCGGTGGTGCTCATGGTGGTAATGTTCTCAATCTGAAAATGTTCCTCCAGGAAATATTCAATTTGACTGGGCATGGTAGCTAGTACAATAGCTACTGTCACGCGGTACAAAGCTATTAATAGTAGAGCGAGAATTTATGAGAGTTTCCAAGCGATGGTGGCCAAAGGCGCGGGTAGGAACTGGACCACCGGCACAACAGCATACGAATACCAGTAAAAGGAACGATGGTAACAATTCACTGTTTCCGTTCATCCATGTTTCCGTTCATCCCTTTTAAATCTCATTTGCCCTGGTTTGATGTCCAGACACAAGCATCCGATCTCTCTACTCTAATATTCACAGTTATTTCTCCAGTGTCCGTCAATGCAGGCATCCATGAACTGTAGTCATGGTTTTTGGGAACAGGGAGAATAAACCTTATAGTCTTCTTGTAAAAGCTGGCTTTAACAAACCTGTGCTGCCAGTCTAGTGTGCTGGTGTTTCGTGACAGCTTGTATGACACTGTGGTCTTAAAAACTTCTAAAACCAACTGGAGTATTTTAAAATAATAGTAAACATTACTGCACGAGAAGTACGGTACTTTTAAAAGTACTGGTACCATGGTACCGGAAGGTAGTAGGTACCGTTCCACTGGAGTAGACCTACTAGTACCTTTGCTATGATGGTTGAACGGCTGAATTGTGTGGCATAATTGAGAAGAAAGCTATGTCTCCGTACTAGCTAGTACTAGCTAGCTACAGTAGACTCATTGACTCTTTTAGATTATTCGATCATTCGTACTCGTAGTCCTAAACCCTAAACAGAAACTTACTCGGAGGAGTAGTGACTTCTTTCTCTCTGCAAAGACCTGCCACCGTACAAGAAGAAGCTTTTACAACATTCTTGATGACCCAATATGATTTATGAAGCCGGTTTTTGTTGGCCTGACTCGACTCCTGATCAGAAGTCAGTTTCTGATACTGACCTACAGTGAGATGTGGATGAGCTTGTGGATGACACCAGCCAACTGCCAATCCACAACAACATTCTTCCACACAGATCTCCCAAGAAAGCTCTTGGCTTGGGGAGGCCTGTTTCAGAAGGCAAGCAGACGCCTAAGAAAAAGTCCGAAGCGACCTAAGCCAAGCAATCCGTTGATAGCTACCGGTATCAGAGAAGCTATCAGTACTGTAGCTATCAATTGTTGAGCAAGGAGTGCAGAGCCAATGTTTTAATTCTTGTGTTTCATCATTGTACTAGCTAGCTAGTAGCCGGCTCAAGTGGCCCCCTCAAGCGCCACTGCCCAAGGAACTCTTACTCTGGCTAGCGAGTGTACCGGTAGCAAGCACGTTGCTAGAACTCTTGCCGTACTCGGTACTGGTACTCTGTCCCAAGTCCCAAGTCCCAAGCAGCTTCCAAAAAGCTCTGCTATTTAAAAAAAAAAGAAGGTTCCATCAAGGACAGAAATCAATCAGAACAGTGCTAGCCAGAGCGGTCTGATGGAAGTCTTGGCTAGGAGGAGTGGACTACGGGCAGGCAGTACCGGTACCGGGGTAGATTTGGTAGGCAGAATCTCAGTCGATTGATCTTTCTTCGATTGAATACGGATCATCCGAATCTTCAATAATTCTGGCCACTTGCAGTCGGAACTTCGGAACAGCTGGGATCGATTGAATGTCAATCGAATCGCAAGGCGGAAAACTTTGGTGTTCCTTTGTTCCTTTCGATTTTTCGACTACAGTCGTACCGACTCACTGCTACCGGTACTCTAGCTAGCTAGCCAGCTAGCTCTTCAAGCTTCACCGTCCGTAGCACTAGCCAGTCTAGACTGAATTTGATTGAATCTTCCATCACCCAGTCTTGTGTTTTGAGTGCTCAGAATGATCGATTGGATTCGATTCAATCAAGGCAAGCATCAATCCAGGGAAAGCATTGCTTACTACGGTAGCCAAAC
This sequence comes from Seminavis robusta, assembly GCA_903772945.1. NCBI lineage: Eukaryota > Bacillariophyta > Bacillariophyceae > Naviculales > Naviculaceae > Seminavis > Seminavis robusta. The sequence goes on along the minus strand of CAICTM010001212.1, from coordinate 27,381 downwards.
ATGAGTTGTTGCATCATATTTGTGATGAAGATTGCTCATTTACCAAATAGGTGTGGAAAGCTCACTATTTGTGTTACTAGTTTCGTGAACCTAGAACCTAGTTCATGAAGCGATCACCCAAACTTCCATGAAAGAACCACTTCAATGAACCCCAGTTCGCTTGTCAGCTGAACAACCGGAAAAGATGCCTGCAAGTTTTATTGCATCTACTAGCTAGCTAGATGTTGGCTCTGCTGCTTAGCAAATTCTTGTTTTAGTTGGACAGGTGCTGCATGCCGCTGATACATTGTGTTTTTGCTAGCCCTAGTAGATAGTACCCCAAGCGAGACACCGAGGCCTGGAAAGCCGCCCGCTGCCCAGCTGTTCCCAATATTCTCCCAAGGACTCTACTTTCCAACCTGACAAGCTGACTAGACTACTGGCCAACAACCACCACATGTACCATGCTTGCTGTTGAAGCTTGTGCTGGAAATGTACCGGTACCGGTACCGGTAGCTGCATCAAAGAGCTATCATGCCGAAAAGCGCAACGTGGCAACCGCCACGAAAGCAGTCGGTAGCTAATCAATGCGGCTGTCAGCACAGTCAGCACCGCTTCATCATCAGTCACTACTGTATCAGTCTTATGCTCGGATGTCAAGATTCGAAGTTAACTGGAGTCATCCTCCAGATTCTTTTCTCAAGCACAATTATTGAACAGTTCATAAGAGAGTTCTCCCACGTCAGAGCTTGATTCAATAGAAACTTACCAGAAACAATAACGAGTCAATAATGTAAGGTCACACGGCGGGTCACATAGAAGCTCGAAGACTACAAAACCAAGAAACGTCAGCGATCTATTGATTGAAGTTCTTACCACCATCAAGCTGTCAAGCATTGACAATAAATGTGGAAGGGGCAGAGGAGGTGTACGTCATACCCTTGCTGAGTTGGTGGTGTTTTGATGGTCAAACCCTCAAAACTGAATGAAGAAAACAGCTCGCAGTTCAGAAATAAATAGATTAGACTAGTTCTCACAATTTTCGTTCTTCGCCACAAGAAACTCGAATTAATCAATCAATCAATCAACCAACTCTCTCTACAATACAAAACATCACTATGATCCCCAAGGTAATCTTTATCCAAGCTCCTTCCACGGACGATGACGGATTTGGTTGTCTGGACAATGGCCTGGATGAACTGACTCTGGCCATGCTCAAGATGGAACACCACGAACTCGAGCAACAAGAGAAGCAGCAAAAGAAGGCCAAGAAGAAGAAGCAAGCTAGCAGCAACAAGCGATCTTCGATTACTGACTTGTCCTCCAAGACCAATCGATCCAACGGAACCAGGCTATCCAATGACAGCAGCAAGAGCAGCTAAGGAGTCTACCATAGCGGTACCACCAAACTGCCACACTTCACACTTGCACTAACTGACTAGTGTCTTGCCTGCTGGCTACCAGTAGGTACCTCCAGGACAACCAATCGATCGATCAGATGGAGCCTTATCCTTATGCATCCATGTAACACACCTACCGAACCTCCGCCCGTCATCCAGGCCAGCAAGCCACTGCTATACAGATGCTCCACAAGCTGCCTGCTAGTAGCTAGCTATTGGCGCTCGAAGAACGAGTCAAGTCACTCAGTCTCTGAACCATACAGTACCATAGCTTGCAAAAAGGAAGTAACTCTACTTTTTTATAAAAAAACTAATGTATCAATTATAATTAATCACGTACAAACCAAGCTTATTGCTGTGATTGTTCGCGGCTGGCGTGTTCCTTCGGGTCGCCACCTTGTTTCATCCCAACATCAACTTTGCCCTTTCGACTTACCCCATCTCGGCTGGGCATTGGCAAGCAATGGATCCATGCATGCATGGGTGGGTTCGACGTTCTTGTTTTCATCTTGCTTTTTGTCTCATTTCTTTGTCAGAAAGCAATGTGTGCTGGCACGCTGGCACCCACTCTCGTGTTGCTGCCAGTGTGAAGCAAGCAACTGGGCGCTGTCTCTCTCTCCGTTTCCTAGTATGGCATCGTATGGAGTAGATCATCGCCTGTGCTCCTCACACAGCCAGCCAGTCGTCATTTATTTGTGTTCCATTTTTTTTTTAAATAACCCCTTGGCAGGTAGACCTGCTGTCCTTGTCCAATCCCCAGCCAATCGGATATACTGTACTGTGCGCCCAGCCTCTACGGATACCATTGTCCTGAGGAATGGAGTCACTCTTGTGGGAGCAGGAGCACGGATTCCCGTTTCCAAGACACGCTTTCCACCGGACAACCATGGAATGACAAACGGGGTGTACCGTACTACCTAATTGTACGGTAAAGGTACTCAACGTATCTATTTAGTATTTGTTGCGGGTCGTTGTTCCATGCCATTCAGTTCCCGATAGTTAGTTATTAGACTAATTGGTAGAAGAAATAAATGTCCAATTAGGCAAGCTACAGTGCGTCTGGCTCTTCTCTGTTTGGTTGCATGAATTATCTGGAGGCCACAACTGAACTCGCACGTCCAAAATCGGTCCGAGTCATAATGTTTGGAAAATTTGAGGGCCTATGGTACCAGGTGCGCCCGGTTTACACATTACAGCGCGGCTGCTTTATTTAAAATCGGAACTCCCGACTATTTCGCCTTGATTGGTTCCTGGATGCTCTAAATCTTTATTTGCCCCGAGATCCCTGCCAAGATCAGCTTTCATGGCGTCTCACATTTTGCCTCTTTTTGCTGTCGAGCGGTGCCTCCAAAACCTGACTGTCTCATTTTGGTCGCTCATCCATCTTGCCGCCATCGTGATGTTCATCTTGTGGTGTCTTGACGCGATTTGTGATGTTGACGCCTCATTTTTCTTGGTTCGATCATCTCTCGTTCTCACAATCTCAAAAAGCACAAAAGCTAAACACAAAGCAAGCAAGCAAAACAAAACAACAATAACACTGCCACCAAACCAACCAGTTTGTAACCACCCAACCGCCCATTCCAAAATGATCAAGACAGCCACTACCAGTTACGCCGCCCCCGATGCCTTCTTGGGAGGATGTGGATCCCAAACTACTAAAGCCCCTCGAACCAAGTTGCGTGCCAGTTGGGTACATGCCAAGGAGGGAGAACTTTCCCTCGAGTCCTTGGCCCTCAAGCCTGCCAAGAAGCCCGTGGACTTTATGGGAGGATCCTGCAGCAAGGGCCTCGATGCCTACAGCAAGCCCATGGAGGATAGCACAGAAAAGACTGCAAACTCTTCCGTCAGTGGTGCTTTGGACTTGAGCGGCACCGAATTTTTCAATCATTCCTTCACTGCCGACGAGGAAGACGCCGAGCCTGTGGTCCGTCGCAAGTCCTGGAACAAGAAGAAGAAGCAAGACACGGAAGCGGAGGAGAAGCCCAAGAGCATGGCATATGCTTTGGATGATTACCTCCCAGGCTCGGAGCCCGCACCCATCAAGCGCTGGACGCCACCCAAGAAGGAAGAGGCCGAGGAAAAACCAAAGCGCATTAGCCTCTACCCAGAGCAAGGATACCTGCCTGGCTCGGAGCCCGCACCCATCAAACGCTGGACTCCACCCAAGAACATGTATGCTGATGATGATGAGCCAGCACCCAAGCGCAACAGCCTGTACCATGAGGACGGTTTCATTGGAGGATGCGAGCCCAAGGCCGTCAAGAAGTGGACCCCACTTCCCAAGGACGATGACACTGAGCCTAAGCGCACCAGCAAGAGCTCCTCCTGGGATCAGCCAACTGCTTTCTTGGGAGGCTGCGAGCCAGCTCCCGTTCGCAGGTGGTCCAGGCCCGGCAACTAAATAGCGTACAACCTCACGGAGCACCCGATACAAGGAGCGCGAACCAGATATTCACCCGAGGGAATGCGAAGTGAAAGCGACGAAGGATCGACTTGTGAATTGAAAGTACTACATATCTGAACAATAGATTATAAGAGCAATAGCATAAATCAAAACAGGCTGTACCGTAGTGTAGTATCATTTCAGAGCCTTTCGGAACAACAGCAACAAGCAAGAAGTGCTTGAGGACGACCCACGAGCCGAGGCTCGGGTGTTAGCAATAGCTAGACGAGATCCACTTGCCCAGCAAGGACATGCCAGTCAGCCCTAGATCAAAACCTGCTACTTTTGTACCAGTACTGCTTCAAGTTCGTTACATGTATATGCTGGAACAAGCGAAGATGTCACCAAAAGAGCGGCAACCGAAACCGCAACAACAAGTGTGTGGCAAAGCAAACGGTCTACGCCATCTTGGGTTAAGGATCTGCATCATACGTACGATAGATGAACCCGAAAATCTGAGTTGTCGTGTGGGATCCCATCTACCCGTAGGATGCTAATATCAAGCTACCGGTACGAGTACTCTGGATGGTTCACGGCCTCCTTGCCAATACGGTGCGTCGGTCCGGTTGTCCTGGTGTTATGGTGTTATTAGCTCCTCCTGAGCAGCAACTTCTGACGGCCACTACCGTAAAGGGAGTACAATTGTAGATTGTAGATTGCGACTAGTCTTTCTTTGTTGTTTCTTCGACAAGCTGACACCACGATCGAGCATCGAGCATGCAGCCACCACCGTCGTCGTCGTTGTTGCGTCGTTGCGTCGTTGACCTGTTGACTTTCATCGAACGTTCTGTTCCAGTGCTGTCTCCATGCTCCATGGTGTCTTTTGAAGACCAGACGACCGTCTACTTCAACATACAGTACCCTTCCTTTGAGACCATCATCAGATATAAGTATCTTACAAGCGTCGAAGTGGTGGTGACCTTGCACCTTGCACCGGCGTCAACGCAAAGCGTAAGCGGTGCAAGAAAGAGGTTAGGATTAGAGCTTTGCTACATTTCTTGATCCTGGCTCAAGGCGCCCATGCGTTTGTTGTTCGAAACGCCGTCACAAACACGGCAGTCTCGGGGGCACTGAGGATCAGTTCTCTGCATGATTGCATGCACAAAAGTCAACTCGAAGAAGAAGCCCGCGCTTTACGCAAGTACCAATGGCAATGATGGAGACAACAACGACAAGGCGGCAACGGCGTCGTTCTTACCCAGGATCATTCAAACGCGAGGAGTTCCCCTTCATATCTACCCGGACAAGCTCGAGACTTCTGCGCTCAAACAGTCGATTCGATTGGATTGGCGGAAAGTCCAGTGCCCGTCGATCATGTCAGCATCATGGCAGATGGACACATGGGAAAAGGTGTCACGGTCGGAACGGTATTCGCCAGCAAACAAGTATGTTTGCCCTAATGCGGTTGGAGTTGGTACGATATTGAATGAGATCCAACAAAAGATAAAGGAACGCATTCCCACTGGACTTAATCAGCATTCCACCATTCCACCTGAACGATGCGAGTCCTTGACGAGATCACAGCTGACGTCGAGCCCACCGATTTTCTAAAAGAACGTTTACTGGCACCTAAGGTCACTCATCAACTGGGAACTCTTGGAGGCGGTAAGTTATCCGCACTGGTGGATCCGCTTTTGCCCCCACCGAACTAGTAGGACCATACGGCAGTGAAGTCATCCTTGTCATTGTCTAAGCCCGATTGTCCCTTTTGCTTGCTTTCCGTGCATGCATGCATGCAGGCAATCATTTCTGGAGGTCGTCCACGAGAAAGAAACAGGTCAGATCTGGGCGATGCTTCATTCTGGATCTCGCAACATTGGCAACACTGTTGCAACGCACCACAACGGTGTTGCCCAGAAGCAGTTGGAACTCAGAGGAATCGACACCCAGGCTCTCAAAGGCATGAACTACGTTGAGATCGACAGCCTAGAAGGGTAGGACTATCTCACAGATATGGAGTGGTCTCAGCGCTATGCCTTTCAAAATCATCGCGTAATGTTGAAGATCCTGCTTCAGATCATTGACGAAGTGACTGGCAAACAGGCTGACCTGTCAAATGCCATCAACATTCATCACAATTACTGCTCTTGTGAAGACTGCGGCGGCGGTCGGAAGCTTTGGGTGACCAGAAAGGGCGCGACTTCGGCTAGATTGGGGGTCGTCTACAGAGCATGTGCGGTAAAAAGGCTGCCGTGGCTCAGGCCAAGATCACCATGCAAACTGGAGGACGAGCTCGCAAAGATAGAGGTGGAGTTAGCTTCGTTCTCGGATTGAACGCCCCATCCATGGAGCATCAACCCATCCGAACCGCACGAATTCCTAACTTGGGAACATGTATTAGTTGTTCACTGCCATGCATCATTCTTGGCATTAGCACTGGCAACAGCGCCTACTACAAGTAGGTTGTTTCTTCAGATTCTCTTGCTGCAGATCTCTTGGTTCATCCTAGCTAACACGTATAGTCATCTTTGTTCGCATGGCTATACTCATGCCATGACAGGGCTATGTCAAACAAAGTGAATACATTCAATCTTTTTTGCTACTCTGTAATTTTAAGCCAGCGGAGCTGTGTAACCTCGGCAGAAAGGTTTCTATGTAGAAGCAGATACCCATATTAGCTAGCTAGCTAGAAGCAGATACCTGTACAGTAGTGCTTAGCTAGTGCTTAACTTGCGCTTAGCTAGCTAGAAGCAGATCCCCTAGCTAGAAGCAGATTCCCATAGCAAGCTAGAAGCAGATTCCCCTAGCTAGCTAGAATACTAGTTATATAGCTTTCCCTGGCTTTAGAGCTTTTCCTGGTAGAAGCATATCCCCCTAATAGGATGCATGTAAATAGCTTTAGCTGGTTTAAAAGCAGCATTCTAGGATACTTATTTAGTTTTTGCTGACTTATTTGTATTGTAACCCTACCCTTATACCTGCAGGGACCACCGTAGCAGGAAAAACAATTAAAGGGGTTGAGGGCTCTGGCAGCCTGGCTGCCGAGGTTAACCACCAAACAACGGGGGCTTGCCAACGCCAACTTGCTCTTTCAACTTGGCATCCCATCTCATCATGGATTTATCCCAAACATGTATTGCCCTGCTGGCTGGCAATGGAAGGGTGGGTTCTTTTTTCATCTTCTGTTTCATTTTCATCATGTTGCCATTTGGGCATTGCCTCGAGATCTTCTGGTACTACATCTCTAGAACTCGTACAGAGCATTTCAGAAGCTCTCTCCTTCCTTTGTAACCTGGAGACTGCCTACCTTGAATTTCTCTGCAGCGGCAGGCAAGGCAAGGAGCTCAGCTACTTTGTCAGAGCCAGCACCACGGACAGATGTCTTCATGCTGGAAAGTGCCTCTTTGTGCTCAACACCATCAGACGGCAACACAGCAATGTGGCAGGTGTCTCTTCCCACCAACCCAGAAGCATCAGTTGCAGTAACATGGATCTCATACAAGCGCTCACTGGTACCAGAGCTGGAGTAGCAAAGGCTGTCCCGGCTCTTGCACCTATGGAAAAGAGGGTGGAGTCGTCAGATTTTCTCTTATACTTAAAAGCGTATTGTGAAAGGCACTCCATGACAATACTCTTACGTTTTGGGGGCAATCAGGATCTTGGCCTGGTTGGAATCTGATTCCACCAAAACACAGCTGGTCTTATCGTCCCATTGGTTGGTCACAACGGTTACATCAACATCAACAGATTTGGAGCAGTCATCCTGCAAAAGAAGCAAAGAAGCACAGTACAAAAGGTTAGCACACAAGCTGAATGAATACAAGATGATCAAAAGTCCAGAAAGAATCCATCCTATTACCTGAACAGTGTAAGAGAAGCTGCTATCCAAGAGACCACCAGCCCCCTGCTCAGACAGCAAAAGTGTCTTGCCATGATTGGATACAGAAGCAACAGAGGAATCCAGGGAGAAGCCACAGCTCACAGCAGGTGCTTTGCTGTCCACTGCAATTTTTACTGTCTCGGTATTGCCCACAGATTCTTCCTTAATAGGCAGGACCTCAAACACTGCCTCACAACTTGAAACATCAACCTCTGTGATATCCAGCTTGGTCCCATCTTCTTGCAAATGGAGAGAGTTGTGAAGGAACTGGATTGCTTGATCACTAGACTGAAAGACTTTACCAGGGACACTGAGTTGACCGGTCACCTGGTCTTTTGCCCAACCAAGAGAAGGTGGGACATAGACTTCTTGTGTATCAATGTCGTCTAGGCCTTCAATCATGTCAGTCTCCAAAAGGCTAGTTTCAAGCTTTCGCCTTGACCCACTAGTGCTACTTTTGATCAGTTTGTAGACAGCTGCCAACTCTGTTTGGACCTTATCCATCTTGGTGTGAACTTCTGTTTGAATTGTACTCAAGTTATTTTGCAAGCCTTTTGCCCTGTCAGCTGCATTTTTGTCAACAGTTTCCAAATTCTTGAAGAGCACCTTGGTATTTTCCAAAATCACATACATGTCCCTGTCACTAATCTGTGCATTGCCATATTGCCAATTGGCTAATGCCAAGGCCTGGGAATCCCACCCATTGTCAGTGTACGCCTACAAGAGCATTGGTTTCAAACGTAACAGGTCAAACTTACCTGCTCACCAGCAAAATAGGCCAAAAACGCAATGATTGTCAAGACATACCAAAAAGCGAAGCAGTATCCCAACCCAACAGGTGAAGTTTCACAGGTGACTTTGCTAGGCTTGATTACCTCCCAGACCTTTGAAAAAGTACTGGCAATGGTTTCAAGTAAAACAATGCTGTGGATCCAGGTGTTGAAGTAGTCATCTCCATTTTGGGCTATGGATAATTCGGGGTGAGAGAAACAGATTGGTGAAGTCAAAGCGTGCAGAGATGCATAGATCGACTCACGTTCTCCTGGCTGTTCCAGGCCTATTCCTTTTGGCACCTCTTTCAATTCAGCAGGTTTGTTTGCGTCGAGATCATCAAAATTTGTATTGTACCTTCACAATGACAAACTAGAATGTTGAGCAGCAACCAGCGCCACGGCAGCAATAAGTTGTACAACAAATGCTCACCTGAGATACTGGATATCCTCGCACACTCCATAAAGATCCGGATCTCTTGATTCTGCCCCAAAATACTCCTTGAATGTTCCACATTCATCAACACTTGTTGTGTCATCCAAATCTGGGGCGGTTTCCAAAAAACCTTGGTATGTAGTCTTGCCATTTTCTTTTGCCCATTGAACTTCGTCTGCAACACATTGTTTCAACAGACTGCAGTCCGTGGGTTTTGAGCAGTAGGTTCCAGAGTACACAGCACAGGACTCTGGACAAGTTGTGGGAGTGCAAAAGACTAGGAGTGAGACTATTATTCATAGAAGACTTTGTGTGCCCCGTGGAACTTTACCCTTTGAGAACCCGCCAAGGCCCTGGGCCACATGTTTGCATGCTGACTCAGTTTCTCTGCATTCAAACTGCACACAAGCACAAGCAGTCAATGAGAGTCAAATCGACAAGTGTCAAATCATGGCTGTCAAGTTATACCTTACACTTGTTCCAAATAGGTCGCCCTCTCGTTCCCAAGGATGATCCAGGCAGCAGTAACCAGGGGTGTCTTTCTTGGTTTCTGCATATGCACACACCAATCCAACACTGGTCTTTGGGCCTAGCAGCAGGGTAACTGCTTCATCCATGTTAAAGGTCCCCTTCTCATAGATGGAGCTCTTGATCTCCTCTGTCTTGACTCCAGTACCGTCTCCTTTACCTGTTGAAGGGTGCACCTTGTTTACAAAGCTCACTTTCCCACAAATGTCCTTGTCACCAATTTCTACAGTGCAGTCCCAGTTGTTATAGCCTGACGGAACACCTTTGCTTCCCATATTATCGCAATCCCAAACTATCTTTTCTGGGTAAGTCCTTTTCAGAGCACCTGTGTTTGTGATGTTGAAGCTACTATTTTCCAAGATTTCCTTGAAGTATTCATTGGTCTTGTTGTAGCATTTTCCCTCAAAGTACTCATTGTTGAAGATGTCAATTGTTGCCTATTACAAAAGCATTCTGTGTTAGCTGTTGCTGAAACCAAAATGGAAACCCATCCCAGGTCTGGCAGCCCAAGATATAATACTTACAAACTCAAAGAATGATTCAACCTGGATTGGAAAGTTGGGCTGGCCATATTTGTCAAAGTTCTTCAAATCTGAAGCAGCATTTGAGTTAACTTTTGGTTTTATGGGAACACGAGCTAGGCCTTTATTGTCAAATAGGACAGGATCTCCTAAAGTTTGAGCACACAAAGACATGTCTTCGAACAGGTGGTATGCCACATTAGACCCAACATGAACCTTGATGTCTTCCAGCTTGATGTACTTTGCTGTTCCCTCAGCTGAACAAATCTCCCGCCAGGTTGGTCCTTTGTACTGCAAACAGAAAAAGCAACATGTCAGCTCTAGAGGAAGCAAGAACATTGCAAAACACTCATCTTGGTTCCCAAGCTTCTCATTAATAACCAGTATACTTACCTGCTCATAGTATGTTTTTTCTTTTAGCTCTACCATTTCAGATCTGGACCATGGATGAGGAAGGTGGTGAGGTGAGGGCCACGGAAGTGGATATATGCCCAAGAGGCAACAATGTCGCTTACTGGTGCATCTCTCTCAGAAAGGTGACACAGTTGCTCTGATTCAGGCCATTGTCATCAATTGCCTTCACTGCATCTCTGACGCTCTCCAACTTTGTGAAGAAGTCAAAAGAAGAAGACACTTTTTTTGACATGTGTTTTGACACCTTTTTTTCATCAATCTTTCCCTCATCATTGACATAGTCACCATCTGGAAGGAAGCAAGAAGGAGTCGAAAAGAAATATTGCAACAGGTTCAGAGAGATAATACTGTTAGTTTAGTGGAAAAAGCAAGCAGATCAATTTGAAATCAGAAAGTCTTACAAAAGTGTGCAACAAAGTCATAGAGAGAGAACTCTTTCACACAGGAAACTGTTTTTTCACAGGTCTCTTCCATGGTTTCAGCAGTGCTGTTTCCAAGTCTACGGCCATGCATGGTAGAGCGTGGCGTCAAGCGTTCAAGCATGTGGTCTAAATGGGTGTGGTCTCCCTTGACAATCTTGTCATGAATTTTGAAATGCTGACGGAGCTTGGGATGTGAGCGATACTTCTTTGGAATCATTGAGCTCAAACTTGCACCACGACTACCAGTGCCACCATTGTAGCTAGCTCCCTCATCAGTCAAGCGGCGTTGGGCACTGGCCTTGATGGTGGCTTCCTTTACATCAATAGCTACTTTTTGTGCATTTTCTAGCTCATGAGAAACCTCTTGCATGAGCATCTGGATCTCAACCGATGCCATCTCAGACTCTGGTGCCTTTTGGAGGTCTTGGACAGCTTTCTGGAGCATCATGGTGACACTTGCAAACTGATCCATTTGATCCTCCATGGTGACTTTGTGCACTGGCACACTCTTCTGCACCTGCAAGAGTTTCTTGACATCATTAATGCCCTCCATCACTTCATAGATGGCTGCAGAATACTCCTGGACGCCACCCTGTATCATCAGAATTATAACAGAATCAAGTTAAGTAAAAGAGTCTGTAAGTCAATTGCAAGAACGAATAGGTTGGACCAACTGAAGAGCACGATCGGCAAATTCAGTTTCTCACCTTGCCGTCATCGATAGTTGGTAGCTCCACAGTAACCTGTGTTAGGTCCGCAACATTGAGACTCTCGATTTTGAGGTCGTTGCCCATGTCAAGTAGGTTTGTTTTGGCCAAGGTGGGGCTAGCACAGCCCATGGCCCCAATGAACCAAAGAATGAAACTCGTCTTCATGCTTGAATGGAAAGAAATAAACAGAAGAGAACAAGAGAACAAGGAACCAACAACACTGGTCAATAGCAAAACTCCAACAATCAACTGTAGAGAGCTAGACGACTCCTTTAACTGTGTGACACAGAATTGGGAGAATTATGGGAGAGCATGTGGAGGAAACAATCGATCGAGTTGATTTTGTTGCCAGGTGCGGCGTCGTTGATGCACGCACCCAACGAATTTGACGGATCAACCCACCGGACAGGTGCTTGCGCCTGGACGATCTACGGTCACTGTAAATTATTACAAAAGGTCTTCTGCTATGCTAGTCACAGAAAGTCTTCGTTTGTTGGCATGCTCGGGAACATAAGTGGACGAGTGAACCAGGTGGAAACCAGATGCACACCGGATGGATACACCAGGTGTCACCCGCTCAACGGCAACCAGGTCTCCGAACTCCAAATCCACATCTTTCCTTGCGAGAAATCCACGGTCAATTGTCATTTTGATCTCTCTGGATCAAGCAAGAATGGAGTCAGCTTCCGCCACCTTTGTTCTTTGGCAGCTCCTACCTACCGGTACAAGTAGAAAACACGTAAAGTCTGGTACTCAGTACCTGGTAGGAACTATTGAAGGTCATCAATTCCGAGAAAGCAGGAGGAAGTGCAGAACTTCTCGAGCTTGCGAAGCTGAGTGCGAGTCGATCTTATTCTCCTCATATTTTTCTCCTTCCCACAAGATGGCGGCCCGGAACTGTGCCCATGATACCCTTCAGTAGATGATGCACAAGGGGAAAGAGGACAGGAAGAGGACAGAAAGGAGAGACTGGCCACTAGCTAGCTAGCTAGCTAGTTCTCCGCACACGTACAGTACCGGTACCAGTCTCGATCAGCATTCGTTGGAAGAGCGCAGCAATTGAGAGGAAGCTACTGGTAGCAGCAATAGAATCGAATCGAATCGAATCGGCCCCTCCATGCACCGGTGTCATCCGAGTGACAGTCTAGCTAGTAAGAGTACCGGTACCGTATCTGTGGAAGTCATCAAGCTCTCGTCATTCGGTCTCGTGCCGTGCTGCAGCAACCATAACCACTTTGACAATTTTACAAAAATGCTGTTGAGTCGAGTCGAGTCGAGTCACTTTTTAAGTCAGGTCTTTTTCCATTCGCCATTTTCACGTAGTCCAGACAGCCGATCCGCTATCTCGATCGATGCTTGCTGGGACTTCCATATATACGCAGAGGTGTCTCTTGGATCGATCCGCAGATTGCTTTCCTCTTGCCTTGGCTCCGACGATGGTGAAGCTTTCAACAATCCATGATTGAATTCGTTCATGAAAGGAAGTCTCTTGCTACATCAAAGTGTGTCCGAATCTTCTTTTGCTAAGGAGGAGGAGGGTAGGATGCTTTTGCTACTGGTCTCAAAGCAAAGGATCGCTCCACGATACGACCACGACCACGACCACGACGACGACAATGCGACACCGCCTTTTGAAGCTCACCAGAGCACCAGTGACCCAACTCGATCATCGCTCATCTCATGCTCAATCAATAAGTTGACTCCACTCGTCACTCGACTCAGTCGTGGTAAAAGCACGTCATTCAATTTTCTTCTTCCATCAGAACGGAAGAAACGGCCAAGAAGCTGCTTCCAATGCATCCAGGCGCATGGACACTGCTCAAGGAAGGGGAAAGGGGACAGGAAGAGGGCTGAGGATATTAGAGAGACTATTAATACCAGAATAGTGTAATGGCAGGGAATACTAGTACTGTGCCTGTCTTGATCAGCATTCCCAACTGACAGCAGCAATTGACATATCATAATGCCGACGACTTGCTTGGCGTATGTGTGTATTTGGTGTCTTCATCTGCTGCAGCCCGTACTGGATGCGAGACTGTTTGGGCAAGGCCACGGTGGATTGGATTCAAGACCCGTGAGTTGCTGGGATGAAACTTTGCTGATTCCCGTGGTCATTGCCATTCTGCTTCATCTCTACAGATATGTATTAGCTGGTATACATACCAGTACTTGTATTAATAGTATGTATACCGGTACCAATGACACGGGTGATATCACGGCGGTGGTGTTGATTCTACAACTCTCCGTCCTGGCACACATTCTAGATCTCATTATTCGAGTGGAGAGAATGCCGGCTGTCTGGGATCACGAGTATTGGGCTCTCTTGACCAATGCTTCCTTCACTCTCTCGTTTCTCCCCCTGCTAGTACTACCGGTACTATCATCATCACAGGACATTGTCATGTCCACTCTGAGTCAACTAGAATCCAACTTTTTGTCTTTGGTACAGTCTCAATTTGGAGTCTTCTACTTGGCAGCTACCTTCTGGAAACTCAATGCAAGCTTTCTCAACACGGAAACCTCCTGTGGCACCATTCTCATTCTAGAACTGCTGGTGACGTACACACCGCCTTCGCTCGTTGCCATTATGGATTGGACTACGGTGGCCAAGGCAGCGCCCTATCTCACCCTGTTGGTGGAACTCATTCTGGGACTGGGTATGCTCTACATTCCATGGGCCAAGAAACGACACAACACCAATCCTTCTGCCGCAACTGTCACTCGAGATCGTTGGATTCGAAACATGACTGTCGTCAAGGCCACGGCATTTCATATCCTCATCTTTATGATGCCCGTCAATTCCGCCGGAGGATTCTCACTCGAATGCCTGTCTCGCTTCATTTGGTTCTTTGACTCGGAGGAGGTTGAGGCGGCCATGGTTTCTGCCAATTGTGCTACCTATTGGATTCGAGCCACCATGATTTCCCTCGGAATGATTGCTCTACGGCAAGTGGCCACAGAAGCCCCCTTTGATGTGGGCTTCTTCTTTGCCGGATTGTTGGGAGTCTTTTACAGTACACTCGTCGTCAAGGCATCGTCCACTACTACGACACCCGTCCACATCTCTACCACTGCCAAGTCCACCCATAATAATGGTGCCCAGTCTGCCGGTACCAATAATGGCAATGGCGTCACATCTTCCACAAAGCAACCATCGTCCTCTCCTTCACGTACTACCTATTCTCGCCTGGTCATGTCATTCATGATGATTCTGTCTATCCTCTACGCCTTTGTGGGACCCATTTTGGGAATCCAGCAAATGGGGGCACCCACCATGTACGCCAATCTACGAAGTTACAACGGAGGCAATCACTACTTGGTGCCCACCGCCATTCTCGGAGAGAATCTCTTGTACGGTGGTGGATTGGTCAAAGTCATCGAGTCCAACTCGACCGCCATCAATCTCTTGGTCGGGTACATGGATGCTCGCGTTGCCTTTCCGTCGCAAGTTGTAAATGTCCTCCAACCACTCATTCGTCACAATAATACGGCTACGACAACCACGACGAACGCGACCGCGACAACAACGCCTTTGCAGATCTTTCCCATGTGCCTGTTCAATCCGCACTCGAGAAATGTTCTCATGGATCTTTACCTACAATCCAGCTATAACCAGAACCCCCCACAATTGTTTGTGCCGTTCCTCTACCCCATTTCCGGATTCCGAAAAACGTTGGAGCAAGCCATGAAGAATCAAAACGAAGTGTTTCAAATCAAAGTACAAGTCGTGCAAGACAACAACAACAACGGCGACGATAGTGTCATCATTCGGTTGACCAGTGACGGAACCTGCGAGATACTAATGATGGTGGGTAATTATAATAAGACGACAAAAC
This sequence comes from Seminavis robusta, assembly GCA_903772945.1. Classification (NCBI taxonomy): domain Eukaryota; phylum Bacillariophyta; class Bacillariophyceae; order Naviculales; family Naviculaceae; genus Seminavis; species Seminavis robusta. The sequence goes on along the minus strand of CAICTM010001212.1, from coordinate 12,099 downwards.
CTTGCAATGATGACAACCAGATTGCCAGGATGTTGCTACAACCGTATTCCAAGGAACGATCCCTCTGGCAAATGTTGCTCGACAAAATCTTGACACCCTATCCAGAGCTCGTCGGGTTCCGTGACGAGATTTGCATGGCCTAACTTAAATTTAGAAAACTAACTCTGCAATTTACACGATCGACATGACCTGGTTTGTGTCTTTTAAGTTTTCGAAAGAGACGATTCATGATTCATGGTTCTGCTTGTTTGTTTAGTAGTACGTAAAGTTCAGAGCCATCGGTATATCATAGACACACAACAAATGATCGCTTCTTTGTGAAAATGTTGTATTAAAAGTGAAAAACTTGCGACTAGGTATTTCTTTCCGACGGAGCTACCGGTAGCCAATGAATTCGTGTACCCTTTTTGGTGGCCAAGTACTGTACTGAGAGCTACCACAGCCCGCCATTTTGAAGAAAGATTGAATGAAAATGGCAATCGACCAAGGCAGCAAGGATCTGCTCTCTGATGGAGCCAATGCGGTGTCGCTCCCCTTGGATTCCACGATATTGAACGTGGGATGCAGACACACGATCGAGTGACTGGACTGAGGACTCACTTGGCTCAGTCGAGTCCTCAGTCGTATCAACGTCTGAAAGAAACTCACCCACGCTGCAGTCGTGCACCCAACCCCGCCTCCGTGGACAAAGCAATCAACGAAAGCCCAAAGTGTAGCAGCCACAAACCGCAAAAGCAGCAGCCACAATCCGCAAAAGCAACAGCACACCAAAAGCTCTCTCGAAACAAATCACCACCTGAATCTATCTATTAATCTTCGACAATGGCGACCACCAACAAAACCGATTCCCCCGCATCCGCTCTCTCTGTTCAAGTCTTTGGCGAAAAGACCAGGCTCCCCATTGCCGTGACCAAGGCGGTGGTTCGTGCCACGGATCCGCTCCCCTTTGTCGACAAGTCTCATGTCAGCGTGGAACTTCATCTAACCAACAACGCAGTCAACAAGGACGTCGCTGCCAAGCTTCAGTTGACTCTGCCTGTCGGCGCCACGGTCAAGAAATTTGAACTCGAGCGCAATGGCCAATGGTACCCCGCCACGGCCGTTCCCAAGAAAAAGGCCAAGACGGTTGTCTACAAGGAGAAGGAGAAGGGACGCGCCGTCGCGGCCGTGTCCAATTCTTCCGCCGCAACCAACTGCTTTGAAATGGAAATTTCTCCATTGCCCTTTCAACAAGTTACTCGTTGCCGTTTGGAGATTCTGACCATTGGCAGCGCCCAGGAACTGGTCGACAGTTTGCAGGCGAGCGCCGAGACGGAAATGCTCGTCGAAAAAGTTCCTCGTAGCAACGCACTTATCACCCAATCCGCGGCTGCTGGAGCCGTTGTGGGCGAGTCGTTTGGAAAGACCCACTTTGTCTGCAAGATTCCCTCTCCATCAACAACGACAACAGAAGATGCGGGCACCAGCACCCGCAATAAACTGGACCGTGTCGCCATTCTGTGGGATGCCTCTGCCTCGACGGCCCAAGCGGTGGACGTTTGCTGCTCCCGCTTGAAGGATTTGTTGGTCGATGCCAACACCAAAACCGTGGACATTTACACATTTGGCATGGGCACTCCTCAAAAGCTGGGATCCTTTGACAGCGCGGATGCTCTCTTGGCTGCCGTCAAGGCCATTCCGCACGATGGAGGCACGGATCTTTCCACACTGCCGCCTCTAGTGTCTCGATTGGCCCAGGAGGGCAACGCGGACGCTGTTTTAGTCGTTACAGATGGCGTGGATAGCTTGGGCCGCATTCCCGTGTTTGACAACTCGACCGATATTTGCTTTCCGGTCCATTGCATTGCACCGGCCGACAAGATCAATATGCGCTCGCTCAAAACCATTGCAGCAGCATCGCCCCACGCCGCTGGCGTGGTGCTGGCCAAAAAGGACAAGAACTATTCAAAGGGTATTCTCTACCCGCAGCCCGTCTTGCGTTCCATCGTGGTGGATCAGGATGAAGACGCCTTTCTCGAAGAAGTGGACGATGGATTTCGCTGCACCCTGGATCATCGTTTGCAAGTGCTCAACCAGCCCATCCCAGCAGATGGTCTTTTGATCGCTGGTATTCTTGGTGATTCCGTGACCAAATTGACGGCCAACGTCCAGCTGGGGCCCAACCAACACCAAAGCTTCCACTTTCAGTTACGTGGAGGAGAGTCTACTAATACCGCGGACAGTCCCACACTCTACCTCCAGCCCAAAGAAGATGGTGAGGCATCGGACCCCGCAGCCCGTGTTCTTGGTCACATTTACGCAGAAGAGTTGTACCACCAAGCAGAGGCTTTTGATGTTCGATCCGGTCTGTCCACGGAACGTGTCCGCGAGGAGCTCGCTGTGTCATATGGGTTCTGCAGTCCCGAGAGCAGCCTCCTCATGATGTATACCAAGGAGCAGTTCACCGAGCATGGCATTTTGCCACCCATCGGACACCCCTGTGCAAAGGAAATGCCTCCCAAGAAGGAAGAAGAACCCAGCAATCATAGCGAGACGTCGTATCAACCTGGAAAACTTGGTGGTCTCAAGAATGACCAGCAAAGGAAAGATGTGGTCCTCCTCGCGAAGCGTCTCGAGCAATTCTTTACCGAAACACCAAAGCAGCACCAGATGAAGAAGAAACGAGCCGACGAAGATTCCGACGACTGCTATGAAGAGGCCGGATATGTCGGTGCTCAGGCTGTTTCTGGTGGCGGCTTTTCTAATCGCGCTTTCCTGAGGTGTGCAGAAGAAGCGGAAGAATGTTACGTGGGAGGCGATGAGGACGATGAATATGGAATGGATGTCCCAAGGCCTCTAGACCGGTGCGCTGCTCCTCCACGCCAAATGGCCCAGTGTGCTGCAGCCCCTGGGGCTGTGATGGCCATGATGGAAGACGACGACGAATGTGACGACTACTGTGACGCCTGCTACGAAGAAGAAGAAGAAGAAGAAGAATGCATGTTTGATGGTGACTATGAGGAAGACGATGCTGCTCCTCACGAAACGGCCTGCTTTATGTCTGCTTCATGCGTCTTGAGCGCGCCAGAGCCCGAGGGAGGTCCAGGCTTTGACTTTTCTCGCAGTGTTCCGCCTCCCTCCGGAACAGTTTCGAGCCCAGCCCCGCCTGCGGGTGCCTCTGGCGTCGTGTCGGCCCCAAGCGATCCCAAGCAATACATCGAAAAGCTCGAAGCCATTCTGCAGAGCAACAACGGCAGCAAAGAGGCCTGGACGGAGCTGTATGCGAAAGAGCTTGAGTCCATCGGTGGTCGTGGCGTGGCGTCGCCATCCTTTTTCCTCAACAGTGCTCATGTCTTGATCCAACACGGCAAACTCCCCGATGTGGCCATCCGCATCGCCGCCAACTGTCTGGAAGCGGGAATTGAGGATGTGCAAATGCTCCGCAGTGTTGGGTATTTGTTCCTCTCGGCCAACACAGATTACGGTCTGGAGCTTGCCGCTCGTTTGTTTGAGAAAGCGAAAGAGTTGGCTCCGTTGGAACCACAGAGCTTTATGGATATGGCGTTGACGGGGTATTACAAAGCTTGGAAAACCTTTTCGCAAGAGGGAGTCGCCCTTGAAGAGGAGATCGCGCAAGTCCAGAAACATTTAGTTCATGTATTGACTCATTGCTGGGCCCGTCGATTCCGGGAGATTGAATGGCCTGCGCTTGTGCTGCTTCATTATGCGGCTGAGTTGGTCCGGGAAGCCAACCAAGCGTTGTCTTTGAGTCTTCCCGAATGGCCGACCGAGGAGTTGAACAAGTTTTTCCAGAGCAAAGAGGAAGAGCCCCCAAAGAAAGATCCAAAGGAGGACGCAATGGACAAAGACAAGGAGGGTGAAGGTACAGGTTTGCGCTGTGCTTCGTTCCGGCCTGCATTGATGGTGTGGCTGGCGTGGGATACCGACCACACCGACGTAGACTTGCATGTTGTGGAGCCCTCTACGGAAGAAGTCTACTACAGCCACAAGAGAGGCCAAGGATCTCTGTTGAGCCGTGACTTCACGGATGGCTACGGTCCTGAGGTGTATCTGGGCCGTCAAGGACATGCGGCCAAGGGCGAGTATGAAGTGCATGCCAAGTACTACGCATCCCACCAAGATTCGGCCTTGACGGGCTGCACGAGTGCGGTGGTTTGGACAATTGAAACGACGGACAAGGGCCAGAAAGACGTCAAGTTCGGCTTTGTTCGATCGAACACGCACAAGGAGAAGACCCATGTCGTCACTGCTGTGTGCCACGATGGACCTGGTCCCCAGACGCGTCAACGTCGTTAAAAGCGGACAGCGGGGCCTGCGCTTGTTTCGCGCCTGTTGCCTAGCTAGTGATTAGTTCGAGGAAAATATAATCTTATCCTATCGATCTTATCCTATTGATCTCAGGGCAACAATTCGGAGCCACCTATCACTAAGCAGCACATGACAGAACGCAACCAGCCCCGAGTTAACCATGGACATGGACACAAAAGCAATAACGACAACCGAGGAGAGATCGAAACGCCCTCCATGCGAAGTTGGCTGTCGTGACTATTGATTAAGCTGGTCTTAGAACACTTACTTTAACTCTCTGAGAAGCAATTCGCGCATGCCAACACAGGAAGACTTTCTGTGACTACGCCGAAGAGCTAATTGCTAAATCTTATACCAATGACTGCAGATCTTTTTTGCCGTCCAGCACCCGTTATTGTTGTCCAACCGAACCTGGCATGAATTCGTCAAGGTCGTCGTTTCCTCCACCTCAATGGATCTGTCCCATAAATTTCCCAATATCTGTGTCTATCCCTCTGCTGTTGATTGTTGGAGGTTCAAGCATGAAGACGAGTTTCATTCTTTGGCTCGTCGGAGCAATGGGCTGTGCCAGCCCAATCTTGGCCAAAACAGCCCTAAGCGGCAATGACCTCAAAGTTGAGGGTCTCAATGTTAACAGCCTAAAGCAAGTTACAGTGGAGCTACCACCTCTCGATGATGGCAAGGTCAGGAAATGAAATTGCCAATAGTGATTTAATTCAGTTGGCCCGCCCTAAATGTGTTGTTGCAACTTGCAACTCACAGACTCGCTTGACTTGCTTCTGTTACAATTCTGATGATGCAGGGTGGCATTCAGGAGTATTCTACTGCCATCTATGAAGTGATGGAGGGCATTAATGATGTCAAGAAACTCTTGCAGGTGCAGAAGAGCATGCCAGTGGAAAAAGTCACCATGGAGGATCAAATGGATAAGTTTGCAAGGGCTACCACGATGCTCCAGAATGCTGTCCATGACCTCCAGAAGGCACCAGAGTCCGAGATGGCATCTGTTGAAATCCAGATGCTCATGCAACAGGTTTCTCACGAGCTAGAAAAGGCACAAACGGTAGCAATTGATGCGAAGGAAGCCACCACAAAGGCCAGTGCCCAACGCCGCTTGTTTGATGAGGAAGCTAGCTACAATGATGGCACTGGCAGCTACAGTGGGAGTTTGACCTCACAGATTCCAAAGAAATATCGCTTTCATTCCAAGCTTCGCCGTCATTTTAACATTCATGACAAGATTGCCAAGGGTGACCACACCCATTTGGATCACATACTTGAACGCTTGTCGCCAAGCTTTGCCATGCATGGCCGTAGACTGGAAAATAGCACTGCTGAAACTATGAAAGAAACCTGTGAAAAAACTGTTTCCTGTGTGAAAGAGTTCTCTCTCTATGACTTTGTTGCACACTTTTGTAAGACTTCCCTGATTTCATATGGTTTTGCTCGCTTTCCCGCTGATTTGACAATATTATCTCTCACTCTGAACCTGTTTTTTAATCCCTATTTAACTCTTTCTTGTTTCCTACCAGATGGTGACTATGTCAATGATGAGGGAGAGATTGATGACAAAAAGATGCCAAAACAGTCAACCGATTTTGACTTCTTCACGAAGTTGGAGAGTGTCAGGGATGCTGTGAAGGCAATTGATGACAATGGCCTGAATCAGACTAACTGTGCCACCTTTCTGAGAGAGATGCACCAGTAAGTGTTGTTGTTATATCTTGGGTTTATACATATCATCATTTCTGTTGCCCTCACCACACCACCTTTCCCACCCATGTCCAGATCTGAGATGGTAGAGCTCTACAATAAAACTTACTATGACCAGGTCAGTACCGATTTTTAGTGTAAAAGCTGTTGCTGGGGAATCCAGGACCATTGATTTCCTGTTGTCTGACATGCAACTGCGTTTGCTGCATGCAGTACAAAGGTCCAACCTGGCGGGAAATTTGTTCAGCCGAGGGCACAGCAAAGTACATCAAGCTGGAACAAATCAAGAAGCATGTTGGGTCTAATGTGGCATACCATTTGTTCGAGGACATGTCTCTGTGTGCTAACACTATAGGAGATCCTGTCCTGTTTGACAAGAAAGGCCTAGCTCGTGTTCCCATCCAACCAAAAGTTGACTCAAGTGCTACTTCAGATTTGAAGAACTTTGACAAATATGGTCAGCCCAACTTTCCAATTCAAGTTGAATCATTCTTCAAGTTTGTAAGTCTCGAGATCTTGGGTTGCTGTGCCTGGAATTGGTTTTCCATCTTGGTTCAGCATCATCTCACACTGAATACTTTTGCAATAGGAATCAATTGACATCATTAACAATGAGTACTTTGTGGGAGAGTGCTACAACAAGACTAATGCCTACTTCAAGGAAATCTTGGAAAATAGTAACTTCAACATCACAAACACAGGTGCTCTGAAGAGGACTTACCCAGAAAAGATAGTTTGGGATTGTGATTGGATTTCAGCTGTTGGCAATGGCTACAGCAACTGGGATTGCACAGTGAAAATCGATGAAAAGGACCTCTGTGGGAAAGTGAAATTTGTAAACAATGTGCACCCTTCTACAGGAGTTGCAGATGGTGACGGGATCAAGACACAGAGCATCAAGAGCTCCATCTATGAGTTGGGGAGCTTTGACATGGACGATGCAGTTACCCTGCTGCTAGGTCCAAAGACCAGTGTAGGATTGGTGTGTGCCTATGCAGAGACCAAGAAGGATGCCCCTGGCTACTGCTGCCTGGATCAACCTTGGGAACGAGAGGGGAAGCTGTTTGGAACAAGTGTAAGTTGACTGGAATGGTCCTCCTCAACATGATTTGACTCTCACTTGTGCTTGTGTTCAGTTTGAATGCAGAGAAACTGAAGCAGCTTGCAAGCATGTGGCCAAGGGCCTTGGTGGGTTCTCAAAGGGTAAGATTCATTCATTCAACATCTGCAGGGCACACAACTCTGGATAGCGTTGCTCATAAACTCTTGCACTCCCACATGTTTTCCAGAGTCCTGTGCAGTGTACTCCGGAACCTACTGCTCAAAGCCCACCGACTGTAGTCTCTTGAAACAATGTGTTGCAGATGAAGTTCAATGGGCAAGAGAAAACAACAAGACTACATACAAAGGGTTTTTGTTAGACTCCCCAGAACTGAAGGATGTCACTAGTGTTGATGAATGTGGAAGATTCAAGGAGTATTTTGGGGCAGAATCAAGAGATCCTGACCTTTATGGAGTGTGTGAGGATATCCAGTACCTCAGGTGAGCACTTGTTGTAGAAGTTACTCCTGCCACAGAGTGTTGCTCATTCTCCAAGTTTGTCATGGTGAAGGTACAATACAAATTTTGAAGCTCTAGATGCAAACAAACCTAAAGTTGCTCAATTGGCAGAGTTGCCAGAAGGAACAGCACTGGTGGCACCAGCAGAGCGTGAGTCTATGCATCTCTTGACACTTTGGCTTCACAATCAGTCTTTCTCACCCTGATGATCCTCCGTAGCTGAAAATGGAGATGACTACTTCAACACCTGGATTCGAAGCATTCTTGCCCTGGAAACAATTACCAATACTGCTTCAAAGGTTTGGGAGGCAATCAAGGAAGCCAAAGTTACCTGTGAGGCCATGCCCTGGGATTTCTTGAAGATACCCTGCTTAATTGCTTGGTACGTCTTGGTAGTCATTTCCTTCTTGTCCTTTTGGCTTGGCGAGCAAGTAAGTTTGACCAGTCCTGCTTGAAATCAATGCTCGTGTGGGCACACTGACAACCGTTGGGTGTCTTAGGCCGTAGCAATTGCCAATCAACAATATGGCAATGCACAGATTAGTGACAGGCAGATGTATGTGATTTTGGAAAACACCAAAGTGCTTTACAAGAATATGAAAGCTGTTGATGACAATGTGGCTGCTAAAACAGGTGGCCTACAGGCTAGCTTGACTACAGTTAATACTGAAGTTGGCAAGATCCAAACAGAGTTGGCAGCTGTCTACAAACTCATCAAAAGTGGCACTAGTGGGTCAAGGCGAAAGCTTGGAACCAGCCTTTTGGAGACTGACATGACTGAAGGCCTAGATGACATTGACACGCAAGAAGTCTATGTCCCTCCTTCGCTTGGATGGGAGAAAGACCATGTGACCAGTCAACTCAGTGTCCCCGGTAGAATCTTTCAGTCTACTGATCAAGCAATCCAGTTCCTTCATGACTCTCTCAGTTTGCAAGAAGATGGGGCCAAGCTGGATATCATGGAGGTTGATGTTTCAAGTTGTGAGGCAGTGTTTCAGCTCCTGCCCGTTAAGGAAGAATCTGTGGGCAATGCCACGGCAGTCAAAGTTGCAGTGGACAACAAAGCACCCACTGTGAGCTGTGGTTTTTCCTTGGATTCCTCTGTTGCTTTTGTATCCCATGATGGCAAGACCCTGCTGCTGTCTGATCAGGGGACTGGTGGTCTCTTGGATAGCACCTTCTCTTACACTGTTCAAGTAGGTTGGCTTCTTTCTGGACTTTTGATCATCTTGTATTGTTTTTGCTTCTATGCTAACCTTTTGCACTGTGCTTCTTTCACAGGATGACTGCTCCAAATCTGTTGATGTTGATGTATCTGTCGTCACTAACCAATGGGATGAGAAGACCAGCTGTGTATTGGTGGAATCAGATTCCAACGAGGCCAATATTCTGGTTGCCCCAACAACGTAAGTGTATTGTCATGGAATTCCTTTCACAACCCAATTTTAAAATGTAAGAGCCAGTCTGATGACCACCACCCCCCCCCCTCCCATAGGTGCAAGAGCAGAGACAGCCTTTGCTACTCCAGCTCTAGTACCAATGAGCGCCTGTATGAGATTCGTGTTACTGCAACCGATGCCTCTGGGTTGGTGGGAAGAGATACCTGCCACATTGTGGTGTTGCCCACGGATAGTGTGGAGCACAAAGAGGCACTCTCCAGCATAAAGACATCCATTCGTGGTGCTGGGCCGGACAAAGTAGCTGAGCTCCTTGCCTCGTCTGCCTCTACAAAGAAATTCAAGGTTGGCAGTCTCCAGGTTACAATGGAAGGAGAGAGCTTGTGAAGTGCTTTGAGTGAGTCTGGATGTAGTACCAGAAGAGGCAATGCCAAGATGAAAGCAAATCCAAAGGAAAACGAGACAAGAGCAAGATGAAAACAAGAACGAAAACAAGAACGCCGAACCCACCCATCCATTGCCAATCCTGACATGGCGGAACCAGGGAGGCGGATTTAGTATATGATTACATGCAATACATGTTTAGGAGAAAACCAAGACGAGATGCCAATGATGAAAGTCGAAAGATCAAGTTGATGTTGGAATTCAAACAAAACCGCAATGGGCAGAAACAAGCCCCCGATCACAGCAATAGGCGTGATTAAGTAATACATAATAGCAATACGAATAGTGGACTCATTTTATTTGACGTAGGCGCATACGATGACGCTTGGCCTTGAGGGAACGAGGGGACACAAGGGGAACGGCATACTAAACTGCGACGCAGCAATGTCAGCATATGATGTCATCATCACACTACGGGTACATGGCAAATCACCATTTCCCAGACTGATTCATTGGCGGAAAAGCACTCTACTGCCGTACGTGCCAGGCATCGGCCAATGGATACCAATTTTGGGACACCTGACAGACAAGAATGCAATGCAACACGATTTGCATGGTAACACACCACGAGCTCGAGCGACCGGGATTCCTCCCAACTGGCACTGCAACTTCGGAATCAAGCAAGCGCACGACAATGCAGTAGATCCAATCCATACGAGTGACACATTACGAAGCCTCCGGAACGGGTCACTTCGTCGTAATCTCGAAGCCTACTCGTAGAGTCCTTGTCACTTTCCTCCAACGGAACGAACAACACCTAATAAGGAAGAATGGCTGTGGGAAATGCCAACGTTGACCCTGCTGGGTTTTGGGCAATAATATCTAACAAGCGGAAGCGACAACAAGATGCTCTGCCAAACGGTAGTGCCGCGCTGTTTGGGGACCACGAGGCCCGCATCTGTCAGAATGCAACGACGAGGATCCAAACGCGCTCCATGCCTGGTGTCTGTGTGGCCACGCTTGAAATTGTGTCACGAATCCACTGTGGCGATCATTCTGCAATAGGCAAACGAATGTGTACCATACTCTAGCTAATACCGCGTGCGGCGTACACTCGTACAAGATACAGCCAACGAAACGGCGACTCTCACATCCTTATTGCGGTTTGTGAGAACTGTTGTATCTCCCAACCTTGTCGAAACAGCACTCGTGCATTGGGGCTCCATCTGATCCTCGCTCCTTGCGGGGCGGGTTGGCTAATGTTGCCTTTGCCGTCAATGATTGTTTTGGAGTGGGTGTCTCGAGATTGTCCCCAGGTAACTCAAATGTCTCAAGAAGATCAACCTGGACAGCCCTGATTGAAATGGAGCTCTTGGTGTTATCGGACCCTTGGAGGTGATCCGATCGATCACTTGTACGGCAGTTGTTGTTTTACATTGTGTTGCCACGGCTCATCATATACTACGTCGATCCCAGCTAGCTAGTATTGTTCTTGGTGGTGCCACTGGCTGCAATGAGTCATCGTATCGTCAAGTCCGCGAAATGCATTCATAATTGGTGATGAAATCCTGAACGGGCCATTTGCGAGACTCGGCTCTTGTGCATGGGTGGACAGGAAGGAGAAGCAGATCGAGCGGGAGAATCCTTGGCAGCTGCGCTGGGAGCCAGCACGACAATCCAAAATCTTTGGTTGTCGAGTTTTTGTGTGCGAGCCTTGCTTTCCCCGGCATCTGGGATGATCTCTTTAGCGGTTTTGGTGGCGTGTGTCTATTCACGCGCCCAGTTGTTGGATGAAGGGTTGAAAGTTCTAGCTGGCGGCATCGCTGACAACAGATCGCTGCAATCTATATAGTTCTGAGTTCGAATCGACGGGCCGGCCGATACGTCTCGGAGCTTCGACAAATCACGTCCATCCTTTACCTCGGCAGTCTATCTGCCTGAGCCCTCACCCCCTTTTTTGGTATTTCCTGTTTCCTGTTTCCTGTTCCGGTGAAGCCAAAATTTAGGGATAGAGATAGGCGTAAGCCAACAAAACTGGAAATTGAAGGTTCTACAAATTTGGGGGTAGGAATAAATCATGATTATTCAAGGTTAGTTCACTCAACACAATAAGCCAGCAGAAGCTACAAAAGTTACAGGTACATACGGGAGTGACAGCTGTAAAATTATGGTTACCGGGCGGCAACACACGACGAAGTCGGGTGTTGTCGCCAGGGCTAGCTTAAATAAAAAAGAAGGTTATAATGAGGGAATGATACCGGGCGGCAACACACGACGAAGTCGGGTGTTGTCGCCAGGGCCACCTTGAAAGAAGGGTGCAATCTCAAACATGTCATCCTTCTTCTATCTGTCTTTCTGCCGAGGTATCGCAGCTCCCGCTGACTTATTAAAAAAAGTCTTGCCTGGTTTTTATTGCATGAATCACTCGACTGTTACTCAGGGCATTAACCGAATCTTATTAAGTCGGTAGATGTGGTAATATGTTTCTTTAATAAACTTGTTCATTGACAAACATTACCTTTCCTATCCTGCTAAAATTAAGCTGTCTTCCCGATTGAGCCGATCGACGTTTTTGAAAATAGAATTCTATTTTAAGGCTACTCTGAGTACGACTGTCAACCCACTATTCCAAGTGAAGGTGACCACCCCGCGTGGCTCTCGTGTCCCTTCTCTCTGGGATGCCGATGGTGCACTTGCACTCTTCCGCTAATTTTGCTCCCTTGTCCTTCTTGGTTTT
>CAICTM010001211.1:0-34086 GCA_903772945.1 Seminavis robusta | reverse complement strand
CTGGTCATTGCTGATGAAGCACGCAATCATTTGCGCCTACCTTTGTCCAGCAACCGACCAACCATGCAAAGTCCCTCCACTTGTGAGATCTCCAATCTCACATTGTGTTTCACTAGCAGTCGATGCCGAGTGGCCCATGAATGTTCCGTTCATGGGGAGAGTATGTATTGTAGTTAGTTATAACTAATCGTATATCGTGGCATCCATGAGAGCGGATCCATACGCACTCGTGGGAGCGATAAATTAGGAGCGAGAGCTCTGGATCCGTCAGAGATAGCTCCAACAGCTATGCTGGCCTACAGCTCCAGCACGCACGCTGGCTTATCTCCAGCAAAGCAGCAAGAAAGGATCTCCTTTCTACCATAGTTAAGAAAATAGTACGAAAGATGAGACCGATCCTGATTAGCTTGTAGCCCCATTGATACCGCAGCAGTTTATACCAATCCTGTTGAGGCCGGGCAGAAGCAGTAGGAGGTAGCAGATAGTACTGTTCCCAGCTGCCACTGCACGATTGAATAACGAAGGCCCCCAGCTCCTGAGGAGAGCTGGCCCAAAGGGTCCAGCAGAGAGCTCTGCTGGCCTCCTGTCTGACTGACAGGGCAAGTCCTTGGTTTGGGTGCCTACTGGAGGTGTGGAACACCTGAGGCACGACAAGGCTCCCTAACTGCCTGACTACCGCTGTCCCTGAGGAAAGGGTTTCAGCGAGGTCCAATCCACTACTTGGTATTGAACTGATCCTTCAAGAAACTTATTGTCCGGTTTGCTTTGAAACGGATGTGGTGATCTTGTCACGATTGACGCGCGTGAACTTGCGACGAAGTCCATGTTCATCCCGGAGAGTCTTCTCGACCTCTGCGCGGGACTCATGTTCTCTGTCCATGACAACCTCGGCCGGTCATGGATACTGGGTAACCCACGTCTGTTTCAGAACGATGGTTACTCCGTCTGCTGTCTTGGAGCAGACCTTGGTAGTTCATTGGTCCAATGAATCCGAAGTTCCTTCCTGTTGTAGGAAGAGCGATAGCTGGATCGCATCTATTATCTTTTTAGTTAAAGGTTGGATTCCTTCTCGAGTAGTCCAATGGTCTAGATACTCAAGTTTCTTCCTTTCGAGGAAGGCCTTGGTAGTGTTGATTTTAATCCAACTTCTGAAGTCTTTGGAAAAATTCATCTAACTATTCAACGTGATCCACCAGATCGTCGTCAGTTAGGATGAGTTGATCATCAATGTATGCACGGACATTTCCTAAGTCATGCATGCGTGTTTGCATCTTCCTTTGGAAGATGTCGGGACTATTACTAGCCCATCGGCAACCTCTGTACTCGTGCTTTCCCCTCGGGAGTACGATGGTACATGTTGCTTCGAGTGAGGTGACAGCTCGATGTGATAGTGTCCCATGTTCAGGTCTAGACTAGTAGCGTACTTGAATCCATCTAGATTTAAGAGCATGTCCCGGAATTCAGAGATGAATCGACAGATCCGTCTTTCTGGGAATGAGGAGAGTTGGTGCCGTCCACTCGAACAGTTTATCTCTTTGAGTACTCCTGCCTTGCAGAGACGTTCAACCTCTGTCTTGAGAGTGTTGGTATGGACACGTGGAGTAGGGTGAGCCCTAGTATAATAGGGTTTAACGTCGGGACGAAGTTCTACTTCGTGTCGTCCTTTGCAACTCTCCCTAGTACCCTCGACTGGGTAGGAGCACTTGGTTGAGAAGCACGAGGCAGTTTTTTCTCTCCCTTATTTAACTGATTTCGACTCCGGCACATCTGCCTTAAGTCAGTTTGTTCGTATGTCGCATCAAGTCTTCTTAAGACTATCTGCACTGTCGTTGACAGCTGCAGGATCAGGAATGGAGAAGTTCTCTTCTCCATCGTATTGCCATCTTTCGCAGGAAAAATGCTGGTTCCACTCCAATGACATGGTAGTGAAATCAAACTTGATTCTTAGGTCGGAGAGTGTCTTGACCATATGATCATGTCATGCGCCCCCAAGTTCTTGTGACGTGTAAATCATTCGATAATTCTACTATCGCGGAACTCGGGATATGAGTGTGCCCTTACACTTCGTGCGGGTCTCAATTCTTTTACAGAGGCAATCCGTAATGTTTGGACGCCCCCATGATTCTTCATGAGTAAACTCTTAGCATGAGTTTGAGTAATTAAAGTTCCGGATGCTCCTGATCCAGTAAGCAACAGAGTGTAACGGGTTTTTTTTCCCTTTCTCTCGTCTGTTAAATCTAAATAGACGATAGTTTTGAGGTCTCTTGTCTTCGACGTTGATGAGTTGATTGGCCATGGACGAAGTTAACGATGCTGAACATCGTCAGAGTCTAGTTGAGTAGTTGCTAGGCAATTATTAATTTGCCGTAGACTTCATTAGTTGCAAACAAATCTTGTTTACTATTTAGTGAGATATCTTCATCACTTAGGTATGAGAAATCGGAACATTGTTCCGTTGAATCATCATCCTGGCCTAATCCTCAGACGGAGATCTCTCCATCCGAATGATTGAAGTCGAATCGGCAAGCGCCTTGTCAACGGCAGCCATTTTCTTGTCCATCATGTTGATGGATCCAACAGAGGAGTCGTCCTCGTTGTCGGAGTGTCTGACTTGCGCTTGGCAACATGGTTGCATTCGCTTTTCTTCTTGCGATCAGCCTTGACCGCAGCGTTGGAAACTTCTTCATGAGGACAGAGAGTTCTTTCTTGGTGTAGGTCTTGGCGTCGCGGACTTGCGTTTCCAAGTCTTGTTCTTGTTGTACGCTGGCTTGTTATCGTTGTCAGACAAGGACTGAGACTTGGCCTGAGCTTCTTCAGAGTCATGCAGTCAGCAGTGTGTTGAGTGCTGGACTCGTGGTAGTCGCACCATTTTTCTTCGTTCTTGGAAGATTGGTCGTTGTTGCGAGTAGACTTGTACTTCTTGCTTGTGTTCTTCTTCGAAGGAGCTTGCTGGCATCACCGCCCTTGTCAAAGTCTTCGGAGGATTCCATGCGTTCGCAAATCCAATGGTTTCTCGATAGGAGCTGAGAAAGGATCGAAGTCGTGTTCGTCCATCTTCTTCATCCACGAGCGTGGAATTCCATGACAAACAATGTCAATGACTTCGTCATGGTTCAACGTTTGGTTGGGTCCAAAAGGTGGTAGACGAGGAAGTTCTCGGTGTTCATCCGACTGAGGTTGTTGACATAAGCCGAGTGACATATCAGCAGGCTTACGCATTTTTCGGCGCATGAAGCGTTTCTGCTTTTCAAGAGCCTTGTAGGACAGACCGCTTGATACAGGCATTTATGCCAAACGTAATGTAGTATCGTCCAAAGCAGGCTGAGCTGCTCCGTTCCAGGCAGCCTGGAAACGTACTTGGAAAGCGGCTTCTGTCTTCACCGCCACGTACCGCGTGGAGAATCGTGACTGCAATCTGGCGCAAAACATTCCAACGTAATTCACGATGGCCTGCACAGCTAGATTCGTAACTGCTCTTGCAGAGCTAGAAGTCATCTCCTTGAGGAGGTTATGTTTGTCGTCAGGCGTAGCAATGGCGAGCCAACGAAGACCTTCTCCATACGTCCAGCCCACTTGAGGTCTGACGTGGAGTCTCAATCCATTGATGATTTTGACCTTGGAGGTGTACTTGGCCTGTCAGCATCTGCTGGAACAGTGCGAAGTTTGTAGGTGGTGGAGCGAGAATCGTCGATTTCGCATTCATCGTCGGTGCGATGAGAGGAAGGATTTTGTTTGTCGCGCAGCTTAGACTCGAAGCTGGTGTACGCATCTTTGGCAATCTTCATGGTGAGGAATAGGTTGAGGGTAGCTGAAAGCTATTGTGTTTGTTAACAAAATGCACTACGCTAAAAGCTAGTGTAAAGATCTTTCGAGTGTTTTGAGTTTGAGAGAATGAAAGTTATGAGAGGATTAGAAGCTATGCAAACTAATCAACGAGAGAGATCCACAATCAAAGGATCGTAGATCTGAACTCCCGCAGGAGACTGTAGAGTGTGATAGAGTAGGTTGCGGTAGCAATCCTACTCACTCCACGATCCAAAAACGGAATGCGTGGAAGATTCGTCTAGCATTTATCTAGTAGCGTGGAATCTCTCCACGCCAGCTAAATATCTAGCGTGATGTTTCACCATCGACCTAGTATGACTAGCGGTCATGAGAACCCTGTCTCAATGACTATTCACGAAAGACTCAGTCATGAGTCGAACTCAAACCCTATCTAGGATCGAGTCGCGAATAAGGCTAAGAGCCGTGTATTGCAAATGGGTAGCGCTGATGCCTGAGTGCGTTCGTCTAGTTGAGCTTGCAGGATCCTGTATTCATTCCCCTTAGGGGACTTCATGAGCAGACAGTGAATGACGGGAAGGTTTGCGTCATCGGCCATGTTACAGAGGTTGTGGACGCGAGTGGCTAGGGCAGCTCCGAATTTATCCGTGAAGGTTTTGTTGCTCTTCTCATGGTCATACTGGAGTTGTTGTTCGACAGTAGCCTCCGGCGTGTCACGTAGGTTCGTGATTCCTGCATTGAAGGTTGCATTGGTCAGGCCCGGACCCACCGCGCCAAGCGCGGCCAGGTAGGGGGAGAGCACCCGGTTGGTACTTCGTTGGAGCGCGTTAGCGCTAATGGGCGCGGCCACGTTGGCCACGGCATTGCTGGTAGAAGTATGACCTCCTGCGACCAACGTGCAACAGGCGCGGAACCATTGGACCAAAGGGGCGATGGCAGCTTGTCGCGCTGCGTCAACGTGAGTCATCTCAGGGGCGAGGACTTCCGCGCGGAACTGGGGAAGACTGTACTGTCCCTCGGGACGGGCCGCGAGGACAGCTTCAGAAAGATAGGACGCGACGGACACGGAAGACATCGCCGTGGGGACCACTGTGGAGTACAGGAGCGGGGACGGCGGCGAACATGGTTCCTCCGTCAATAATTGTCATGTTGTGGCAGGCGATGTCTGCCGTGCGCTCGAAGGCAGACATGGGGAGGACCACCGTAATTGCGCTTCGAAGATCGTTCCCTACCACGATAGCGTAGAGATTGTCGTAAGGAGAGGCTTGGCTCGGATTCACGGGGTAAGCATAGAGTGAGTGTCGTTCGAGGCGCCACCCACAGCAGTGAGGATATCAGCGTAGTTAGGAGCATGTACTTCCCATGCCGCTGCACGAGAGACGAGATCCGAAAAATTAGAGCTGGCCATGGTGAGGGTCGAAAAGATACGAAACCTGATGCCGGCGCAAGAGATTAATCTAATCTAGGTTTTTGCTTTCAGCGTCGGCTGAATGAAGAATTGTGAGCTGAGAGAGAGACAACCTTCTTGCGATCGGCAGTTCAATGGCTGATCTTGGCTAGGTCGCTGGCTTTAGTGATTCATGGTTGCCGCTGTCGATCTTGCCAAATGTGGTCTTGGACGGGCGTCGTTGCCTTAAGGGTAATCCTGTTCGAGAGGCATTGAGGAGCTGATGCGGTGCATCATCATGTGGGGTATCCAAATCCGGAACGCAGGTGATGACCTGCGAGATGTAGAGATGTACTTGAGTTGTAGGTGAGGAGCGTGGGAATTAATTTTGCAAATTGTGAGGTGGTCCTCTTGGCAACCATGATTAGGGTCATAGTTGCGAGAATCCATCAGGGTTCATGTTTCCACGCTGCGGGGGCGTGGAAACTCGGACGGGGGGTTCCCCAGGCGTGCTGCTGCTCGACACGGAGCACAGTATAGTGCGGGTGCGTGCCACAAACAAAAGGAAGCCCAAGAAAAGATTCTCTGAAGCCCCCTTTCTCGTCAAGTAAGTTAGTGATGAGTCACCTGCCTGACCACGGTATCTTCCGAGTTTCTACCAGTAGCCGATTCTCGATGGGAGGCGTGATGGCCCAGAAGCTTCTATTCTGCTCTTCAGACACCTTCCAGCTGGTGCACCAAACAAAAAAGAACAGGCTTATCACGTCGCGTTTACTCTACTTCGAAGCAAGCAATTAATAATGCCGATGGTGCACTTGCACTCTTCCGCTAATTTTGCTCCCTTGTCCTTCCTGGTTTTCCTCCATGCACCCCCCTTCCCTGCCCCCCTTGTTTTGCCCTGCTCGCGTCCTCATTGCTCTCCCCGTATGCCCACCACACCAGCCACCCACCACCGCAGCCACTGATTTGCCTAGCCTCGCCCCCCTCGCTCCTTAACGTATCTATTTAGTATTTATTTATCTCATTAATAATGATGCAAGAGAGAAGACAAGAAGCACATAAGCCCCTATTGTTCCAGACCATTTTTTAATTAACATACCGCCATCAATGATCATGGTGATAATCAGATACAAGTATGATTTAGAAGCTGTGGAAGCTGCTGCATGTGTATGTGTCCTGTCCATGAAATCGACGTGGAGATGAGGAGCGGCCAAAACGTTTCATGCTCTCCTTCAAATACACCGCAACCTTCTGTGCTACCGGTACCGGTATCTATCTAGCTACGGGTAGCCGGTGGAGTTTTCCGTGAAGGTCCCGCTGGCTACATGTACCATCTCATCTACCGGAAATAGACTAGTGGATTTTGGTTTGGTGGCTCGAGGATGCAAGATCTGAGCGGGACCAAGTTTACCCCATCCTCGCGAGGGTCCGCTGATGCAGGCGAAGCTCCGAAAAGCTCTCGACGAGGTGATGGGGTTGGTGATGGTCCGCGTGAAGGTTCCTTCGGCAAAAGCTCTTCAGCTGCGCAACTGGTCTGAAGAAGCAACGAGCCTCATAACTTCATATTTCGACACAAAGTCTTGGCCATTACTCGAGAAACCTTTCACTAGCCACCCACCATGAAGATTGTTAATTGTTCCCCCTTCGCCATCGCTACCATGACATTGATGGCGAGGTCCTGCAGTGCTAATATCTGCGAGTTTGTCAGAGTTCCGGATAACTTCCTGGGCATGACAGATCAAGTCACCATTATTCCCCCCACAGGAACCACGGAGGTAGTATGTGACGTTACATGCTTCTCTAACAGAGGTGCCACCATCGACATTTTTCTCAGCCAGTTTGCTATCAAGGATCGAACAACCGAATGTGGAACCACTATTTCCCACACGACAACGCAAGCAATTCTCCTACAATGGACAGCAGATGGCAACCAAGACCTGATCATCTCATGTAATTGCAATAATCTCAGCACTCCTGCTCCTTCTGCTGCTCCTATTTCTCCCACTCCTGCTCCCGCTTCCTCTTGTTTTTCCGAGGAAGCCACTGTGGAACAACCAGGTCAAGCATTCACCAAGATGGCTGAACTCAAGATTGGAGACATGGTCTTGACGGCCAACAACCAGTACCAGCCAGTCTACGCCTTTGCCCACAATGATGCCACCTCTGACACGCAATTCCTTCAAATCCACACCACAAGTGGCAAGAACCCATTGGAAGTCACTGGTCAGCATTTGGTCTATGTGCAGGGGCAGGATGCTCCAGTCACAGCCAAATCCATCAAGGTTGGTGATACTCTCTCCCAAGCTCAAGCTGGAGCTGGAAGTGAACAAGGAGACGATGCTGTTGCTGTTGTCACAACGATTGATACTGTCCAGCGCCGTGGAATATATGCTCCCATCACTCAGCCAGGATGGCACTCTTGTGGTGGACGGCATTGCATCCTCGTGCTACATATCCCTCCAACCCAGTGGAGATCCACAAACCATGGAACTACAAGGCCACTCCATATTCATTTTGTCTCACCACCATGTTGCTCACTTGCTCCTGACTGTGCATCATTGGTTTGTATGGGTGGGATCAACCCCAACTGGTGCCAGGCATACAATGACAATGGTGTGGCTCTTTTTGTGCAGATGGCATTTGATTTGTCCGACTGGTTTCATGCCCAGCACTGGTTGGTTCAGTTGTTCCTTTTGGCTGTTTACTTGGTTGTCTTGTGTCCCCTCTATGCCTTGGAGTTCTTGTTTGGTGCCAAGCTGGCTGCTGCCATGCTTGTTGGTGGGTTGGTACTATTTGCAGGTTCTTTTGTCTGTGGAAATGCTACTCCTGCTGTGGACCCAATGGTGGAGGACTTGAAGAAAGCAGCTTGAGGCACAAGGCCTGTCTATCTATGCATAGCTATCTAATACATTCTAAAGTAGCCAAGAAGGTGACTCCCCATGATGTGCTCATCAATTGGGCGAAACAAGCTTCGAACACACGAACACTCGCATGAACATAATACGTAGCGAAGGAGCCAGCTCAACAGTACAACAGGCACTCAGCCCGGGGGATGATGATGGACCCAAAGCTCAATCCAGCCCACCAATTGGGAGAGAAGTATATCCGAGGACATCAAACTACAACAATGGTCTATGGATGGTTGCGAGCTACAGATTTGGGCAGTTGATCGTCATCTTGTGGCTCGATCTTCCACCATTCGCCCTTCTTCCTGGAAGTGCGGACCGAGTCGAGTCGATGCAGCCTACCGAGATAATAAAGGGGGTCTAGCTACTAGAGCAGGGAAGTTATCTACAGAGGCCCGCAGAAGTTAGCCTGGTTGTCACCCACGCTCTCACTCACACACACGCACACAGCCTTTAGAGACGACATCCACTCTTCGCGATTGGGATCTTCAACTGAGCCAACACGCTCATGAAGACAAAGTTGGCAAAGATCCAGGAGAATGCAATCGTGAGGCACAGAAATGTACCGAACTTGGCAAAAAATTGGAGTTGGCAAAAGAAGAGAGGGATACTGGCGGCGACGCTTGTCACCATTCCGTTCAAAACACTGATACCCATGTCCCCAAACGCCTCCGTCAAACGTTCGTAGGTGTCATGATGGACCCAAAGTTCAATCCAGCCCACCAATTGGGAGAGAAGTATATATCTGGCTTCTTGAGAGGACATCAAACTACAACAATGGTCTGTGGATGGTTGCGAGCTACAGATTTGGGCAATTGATCGTCATCTTGTGGCTCGATCTTCCACCATTCGCCCTTCTTCCTGGAAGTGCGGACCGAGTCGAGTCGATGCAGCCTACTGAGATAATAAAGGGGGTCTAGCTACTAGAGCAGGGAAGTTATCTACAGAGGCCGGCAGAAGTTAGCCTGGTTGTCACCCACGCTCTCACTCACACACACACACACACAGCCTTTAGAGACGACATCCACTCTTCGCGATTGGGATCTTCAACTGAGCCAACACGCTCATGAAGACAAAGTTGGCAAAGATCCAGGAGAATGCAATCGTGAGGCACAGAAATGTACCGAACTTGGCAAAAAATTGGAGTTGGCAAAAGAAGAGAGGGATACTGGCGGCGACGCTTGTCACCATTCCGTTCAAAACACTGATACCCATGTCCCCAAACGCCTCCGTCAAACGTTCGTAGGTGTCACCGCTTGCAATTTCATAGGCATGAGCCAAGTGAACAACGTAATCGACACTGAAACCGGCAATGATACCAATCAAGATGGATTCAATACTACCAAGATCCCATCCCAGCATGACCATGGTTCCCGTCACACTGACCAAGACCGAGATGATAGAGAGACTGGCAAAGAATGCAATGTGAAAGACTCGAGTACTGATCAGTAGTACCACAAAGGCAATGCAAACACCAAGAATACTGCTCTGTACTGCCGTCGTCACGTAGATGGACTGGTTGTTCATAAAGACAAACTTGGTCTCCAAGTCAGTCATGATCACTGGGCCTGTGCAATACTGCGAGAGATCCCGATCCATTTCTTCTGCAATCTTCACGTACTCATCGTATTGCGTTCTCGCGACGTTTTCGGCACTCTGAGAGAACGGGTCCAGCACGTCGTCTTCCAGCGCAATGGCCGCATACCTCATGGTGTTTCCGTTCCAGCCCAGTTCGTTCGCATACCTCACAATGATGGTTTCGGTGTCATCGTAGCAGCTAGTCTCTCGTAAAAAGCCGTCCATGTACTGGCCGAATTCACTGGGAGGGACCTGCCATCCCTCCTCCGCCTTCCATTCGCCTCGAGTAACGTAGTCGCAATCGGCCAAATCTCCCTTGATACGGTAGGCTGCCAGTTCTTCGATGAAACAGTAGACTTGACCAACGCCTCCCTTCTTCTTGACGAATCCCTCATACTGCGAATCCGTCCGGAGTTTGTCGCACCATTTGACCATTTCCGTCTGACATTGCTCGTTAAATTCAAAGTTTTCCGAAAAGACGGGCTGTCCGTAGTTTTCCGGGTCGAGCAACAGATTGACACCCGCACGATCCACTTCCCCCAACCCGTAGGCAAAGTACACCTTGAGACCCAAATCTTCGTCTGCCGTGGGGAATTCATTGTTGATAATGGAGACAGACTTTTGCAATGGATGATCTTCATCGAGGAACTGTTCGGCTTCCTTGGTCGCTTCAATCTTGCTGAGTTGCCATGCGGCGACTCCAATCCACGCCGCAAACAGAACGAAAATGACGCCCTCACAGCCGGAGTCTTGATGAAATTGGCCACTCGATTGCGAAAGAACTCACTGACATAGTCTCCCTTGACATTCTCGTCGTGTTCCCCCGATTCCATGTGTGTGAGTGCAGCTTGAGTGGGTGGTGGGTCCGTCTTGGTGCAATTGGTACAGCAACATCCACAGCATCCTCGATCTTCATAGCGATCGTGGTAAATGACCACGGCCGTACAAAAGAGTGTCATGACCAAGACGTAATCAATGAAAATAACCACGGCCGCAAAGATTCCAAAGGACTGAATGGATGTCAGGGGCGTAATGAGAGTACACAAAAATGCCGAGCAAGTGGTGGCGGACGTAATGGCCATGGCGGTTCCCGTGCGTCGATAGACCCAAGTCATTCTGGTTTCCATATCGACCAGGTTTCCAGGATTGCGATATTTGCTCTGTTTGTAGGCATCCATAAAGATGAAAATATCATCGGCCCCAATGGCGGCGACAATAAAGATACTGAGTGCATTGAGCGTAGCAAAGTAATTGATTTGAAAGACGACATTGAAAATGAACCATGCCACAGGAATTGAAAAGAAGATTTCAAAGATTCCCACCCCGGCCAAGAACCATGACCCCGTGTTTATGAATAGCCATAAAAAGACGAATACTAGACTGGCAATGGCCTTCATGGCATCCTGTTGCACAATTTCGAGAATGACGTCAACAATGAGCGCGACCATGAAATAGTACGAGTTGACAGTGGGATGCTTGTCGTCCGATGCTTGATCATTCATGTTATCCAAATGGTTGTCGATAATGTAACTGAAGAACAAAATAGAAAGCGAAAAAGAAGTAGTAATATGAAAGTAGTGTGAGTACAAGCCATTACAAACTCAATCTCCATAATCTAAATCACAAACGTACTCTTTTCGTTGTTCATCATCATTTTCATCGGCTTCTTCCTTTTCCTCGGCGGTCAAATTCCCGCGATCGGTCAGCGGTCCTCCCCAAAAGAGAATCCCACGCGAATACAATGACACGGGATTATCGATACTGAATCCTTTGTCAAATCCAAAATCGACAAGTCCCTTGAAAATATCGACTTGCAGCAGGTACGATGCCAATTCCGTGACTTGCGTAATATTTTCCACTTGCGGTCCCTTCATGTCCCAATAACGGGTAATGGATGTCAAATTCCATGCCAATGCCAATGTATAGTCCACATCTTCTTGTGAATAAGTGGTAGCATTTTGAGGAATCAACAACAAATCACAGTAGAGACCACGAATGAAACAGAGGGAGAGAGCATTAAAGGTGGCCACCTTTTTGGGATCTTTGAGTTCGTCAATGACATGGGCGACCTTTACGGGATCATAAGACGACGGATAGTACATGATGAGTGGTGTCAGTGGAGTATCGCAGGTAGGTTCATCATTATTTCCTTGTTGGAGAGATCTGGTAGTAGTCCCATCTTCGGCAATTTCTTCGTCTCCTTCCGTGGTGGTGGTGGTGGGTGCTTCAGTCATCATCATCATCATCATGGTCGAGTTGTCATTGGTGGTGTTGCTGGTGGATGAATCATCAGCATCAGCATCAGAAGAAGAAGAAGATGTCGTACTTGTAGTAAAGTCTCTACTCTGCGGATACTTGTACAGACAATAGTTTTGGAATTCCGGATCTTGCAAGAAAATATCAAAAGCATTTTTCATGGCTTGAATGGAATCGGACGTGGCAAAGACACCCGCGGGTGTTTCTGCCTCATAAACCCAATAAGTCAAATCGGCCGTTTCGGATTGTTTTTTGGTTTGTGTCGTAGTCGACGCATCGAGTTGTTCATTGACGACATCATGGGCCAATCGTAGCGAATCGTACTGAATCGATCGCACATCGTTCAAATCGAATTCATTCGATGGATCAGAGAAAGGATTTCCTTCGGCAAAGACGACCATGAACAAAACAACCGTAATTCCAATGCACAGCAAGAAAATAAACCAAAAGACCAAACAAGGATTCCGGACCACCAGGTTGACAAATTTCAAGTTTCCACGTTCGTCTGTAAAACACGTTGGTTCGTGTTGGACGGGAGCGCCCACGCCCTTCATGTCATTGTCATTGTCGTCGTCATCGTCTGTTGTCATTGGTGGTTCTCCAGCAGCAGACTTATTGACTGCCAGTTCTTCATCTTCCACGACGGCTTCTTCCACTTTCACAGGCACTTCCGCAGCCATTACGTCATCATCGTCGTCGTCTTGGCTGGGCTTTGTCGTAGTAGTGGGAGCCGTAGCCGTGTCCGCTGGTATGTAGTCGTCCACATCAATCTCATCCACGTCAATCGAATCTTGCGTGTTGATGTTCATCTTGATCTCCTCTTCTCTTCTTCTTGATCTCCTCTTCTTGATGTTTGTCTGTCTGATCAGCACTCTCAATTTGGCAAGACTACTACCGGTAAGGTATGATGGAGCCACCGACTGACTATGCAAGCTATGCGCTTTTGATTCTGCTTATTTGCGACTTCGCCGAGTTGGAGCCAAAATTAATTGTGGGGAGTCGCGGTCGATCCTGCAAACAACTGACGTCATATCTTACTATAAACTTTACTGTAGTCTGAGAACATTCGAGAATTCTGTGGATGCAAAGGCATGAATCTTTGACGTCATTTTATTCCCACTAGTTTATCTCTAGTTCTAATAACTCGTGCTTGCTAGTATAGTATCGTTGGATCTTTAGGGTATCATTGGCCTTGTTGACGTCATGCTCATTTTTGTGTTTCTTCGCCGTTTTTCTTTCTTCTTCCCAAGGAGGAGCTGCGACCATCCAGGTCAAAACTCTATAATATGATTGAGTTTAACTAGTCTAGTCTAGTCCACCATGGACCCAAGCTCCACTGATAGCCATTACCATCACCATGATCATGATCGTACTTCTATGGAACCACTGAACATTGGCGATGGCTACGACGACGACACGACTTCCATGGGACATACCACCATGGATTCTCCTTCTTTGGTCCGCCGACAGATGGTAGTGTTTTTCATAGCAGCAGTCTTTCTGATTGTGATTGAAACTGTGGTTCCGTCCGCCACTGCCACCATGGTAGAGTTGGCCACGGGAAGACCCCTGATCACAATGATGACGATGAATGATCCAGGTGCTGCCAGGACAGCCAAGACCATGTTGGCACAGCTGCAACAGTCCCGCCAGGAATGGATTGATACCACACTCAAGGTAGACTACCGTATGGTCAATACCGTACGTACTATTACCAAGATATATTTGAACCATACGATGAAGAAGAAACCGGTCAACGAGTGTCCATTGGCCAGCAACGGGCGTTTCGAGATCCTTTCCAGTTGCCTCTCCCACAACAACAACAACAACGTGGACATGATGATAATGAGAAAGCGGATACCAAAAGTACAGAAGATCTGACGGCATGGAACCGCATGAAACGAAAATTTCAAATCAAGTTTCTACAGATTCGATCGATTGTCTGCTTTATTGACATGACAGTGGGAATGACGGTTCTCGGCATGGATCTGAACTACCAAAAGAATACAATCTACAAGGCATTTCCAGACTTGTATGGGATGAAAGAAGACCAAATTGACGAGTTGCCTCCACTCGTCAAGTACTTTCAGTGTCAGGGAATGATTAATTGAAAACGGTGTGCCAGGATGTAGAGACAACAAATTCAATACAACAACCTGCAGCTCCAGAACTGGCATGGCCACTTGGCATCCTGGCTGGAAATATCATGCCTTGGTGGGACACATGTTGGCATTCACCGTCTTACAAGTGGCTATCGATGCACTGGAAGAACTGGTCCAACTAATAATAGACGAGCCAGCCCATCATGGACGAGAAACCCTGGAACAAAAGCAGGCTCGATTGCAAAAGCAGCTACGACAATTGGACGCTGCCGAGCAGGAAGATGACGAAACTATATTTCGAAAACCCGTACCGGCGGAACTCATCGCCCACTTTGATTCCTATCTATGGAAGGGGGACCACAAGGAGGAAAACAAACTGGCCATGATGAAACAGCCAACGTCGTCCTTCTTGGAAATGCTCATCAAAGAGGCATCCTTTTGTCACACGGCATTGTTGCCCGCAGAGATTCGCATCCGCGGTTTGCTGACCGACAACCCCCACAATGATAATGATGTGGGCTCTGTGTGGGATCAAAACTACGACATGGGAGTCATGCAATCCGATGTGGCTTTGGCGGAGTCGCCAGATCCAAGTGCTGGCCAAACGCCCCATGTGTTACAAAGCAGCCGACCAGATCAATCTGATTTCATGATGATTGGCACGGACCCAAAAGAACACCAGTCCTGTTCTTCTCACGACAACAACATGTTGAATGCCGACTACAAGGATTACTTTTTCGTCACGAGCCGCGAATCTTGGACGTTGCACAAAGAAGAAGCTTGGCGCAAAGTGCCCTTTCCGAATCCGTCGGAGCAAGCTTACTACACCGAGTTTGAACCGCTAGTGGCACGTGGATGGGTCTTCATCTGCATGTCCACTTGTAAGTGACGGAATCGAATCGAATCACTGGTGGAGTCTTATATAATGCGTGTGTGTGGAACAGATCGCGGCAATTCGTTCCTAACCCTTGATTTGCTTATTGGTTGCTTCGAACCTGAATGCATGTATGCGCAGGTCCCTGGGGCCGCTGTCCCATGGGGGATATCCGGAATCATGTCTTGGATTTGACCACTGATCCTGCTGGTGGCGGGAGAATTGAAATGGAGGTCAACCAAGTGAACGTTACAAGTGTGCACTGCATGAACAAGTGTTGTGCGCTGAAGCACGAAGTGGAAGGAGACGACGATAAACAGGAAACGCAAGCATTCATTTGGAGACCCCAACCGAACGGTCAGTATGTATTTCGAGCAAGAATTACCGACAACACAGTGTGGAGCTATGCCCGGTTCAGTTCCTTTATTGTACTGTAGAATGTGAAACTCTTTGGTTATATTCAGTTATCCATCCTCTTCAATAACGCTTCCCGCTCCGGTCCTCTAGACCCAATTCCCCTTGTGCGCAATGTCTCCCAGAAATTGGAAGTATATATGCAGAGACAATCACAAATAAGCAACAGCTGAGGTCAAGACTCTCATCACGCTGAAGTGGCCCACATGCATGATGGACTTGAGAAACCAAACGACGATGTAATGGGTGCTACTTACGAGCATCCGAGTGGGCCTCTCACAACGCGTCCTTGCAAGACTACGAGATGATGACCGTAGCTAGCTGAGTACGTTGCTTGGTCTCCCTAATGAAGCTTCTCCCAAGCCGTCTCATGACAGGCTCCTTGATTGCCCAAACAAAAAGAATCACAACTCTTCTGCAGAAATCATGACTCAAATGTTCTTGGCTTGTTCTCTCATCTCCAAAGTAACCTCGAAGCATACATGTAAAGTGGAGACCAGAGTCAGAGTTGCCAGCATAGCAGTGCTGTTGGTCCAGACAGGTTTCATAGTACAACCCTTCTGTTGTAAAAGACCAGCTCTCAGAATGATATCACAGGTGCCATTCTGAGCTGGAGGATGAGCTGTTGTATTACTGTAGTACCGGTACGGCTTTTGTGAACGAGTTAACCACATGCAGGGATGGATGGATTGCCTTTTGTAACTAGCTAGTGGAGAGGCGAGCATTACACCATTTTCGTCTTGGTAGTAGTACCAGGACGACGACGACGACGACGACGACGGAGCCCCCAAACAAGTCCTGGCAGTAGGATCCATCCGTAGTGTTCCAGCACCATCAAAGTCCCAAAGACGAAAAGCGCCACGCCGAGGAGACTGATTTGAGCATAAAGAGTAAGTGTGTCGGCCCACTGCAAGATTTGAATTCCCGTGTCGACATAGTGTGGCAATCCTTTTTCATTGTATGTATGACAGTATCCCAACAAGAACGTGGCACAGACCATGCGGTAGGGTGTGAGGAACGTGTGAATGGCAACGTGCTGTGACATGAGGGGCATTCCATTTTGTAGATGTGCCATTCCCGTGGACGGGTGCTGTTGTGGTACCACCACCATGGCGTAGGAAGATACTTGAATTATTCCAACACTTGGATCGCCTTGTTGTTGCACCACCAAAAAGGATCCACTGGGCACTAAAGGAGCATAGAGTCCTTTCTTGCGAATGGATCCAATCTTATGTACAGTACGACCGTGAGGTTCTAGCTTGTCTCCTACTTGAATCTCACTGGCCGGAAGAGGGTGGGCTGTGCCTTGGCGATAGATCAAATGCTCTCCAGTCACTTGCAACGTCGTTGTGTTTTCTACGCTGTCATTTGCATCACTAGCACTAGTAGTCGTAAGAGTGAGAAACTCCGCCTCAGTGTGGGGCGCGTAATGACCAAATGCATAGACCGGTTCGTACGTGTCCTTGCCTGTCAAAATGCGGTCGCCCACTTGCAAGTCCGCCATGGTCGTGTCTTCTGCACGATGGAAATTTGGTTTCCACACTTGCACTTTTGTATCAAACGAAAAGCAAGCCACCACATAGACTTCGGTGCTACCGAGGCGGCGAAGCCTCTCCGTACTAGCAGATGTAGTTGTAGTGGTACTAGTAGATGTACCACTAGCAGTGGTAGCAGAGCACACTCCATACAGGAGACTCACTGTAGCCACCACAACACAAACACGGAGTAGTCCAACAGAAATCATCGTTTTAGTTAGAAGACACACAAAGCCAATAGTCTAGCAGATCTCGATGTCTTTTGAAGCCTTTGGTTGTTGGTGGAGTGGCTGTTCACTTACTTGGTCGCATGGTCAGAGCGACGGAAGATCTTTTGCAACAAAACGGAAATGAGAATGAGGTCCCGCAAATCACTCAAAGATTTAATAAAATGACATTGGAAGCGTAGTCCACGCCGTGGAACAATCCGCCACTTTCTTCAGGTTGGTTGGTCGGTCGGTCCGTCTTGGCACTTAGTTAGAATAATAATAACTTGTGATCCCCATCACAGGCACTTCCCATCGCCCAGACGACTGGCGAAGGAACGGTAGACTAGAATACACATGGTTTGGAGGGTTTGATCCACCAGGGCGACTCGAGTTGGTGGCTCGGCAAGGCGAAGAAAAACAAGTTTTACTACTATAGTATTCTCCAAAGGTAGTAAGAAATCAATACATACTCATTCCATTATCATCCTCCATCCCAGCATTTAGCTTAGCAGTGCCCGAGCTTGCTGTTCCAAAAAAATCCGAGGGTATTGAAAGATTCAATCCCTTGAAAAGCAAGATTTCTACCTCTTCGACGCTGGCTTACAACCTTTCCTTACATCGCGCGAATATAATGTGCATCAAGCAGGAATGAAATAATCGTCGCTCTGTGATTGCTTGTTAAATACCCCAATTCAACTGTGACTGAAAAGATTTGATGCTCACCGTGCTCACATTTTCGCACCATTTGTTGCCAGTTGCTTTCTTGTTTTGTTTGCCAGATGACATTTATTTGGTAGACGAAGTGGTTTGTTACAAGTGCTGGTCTCCACTCGACTGAACTTGACAACTGCAGAATTATCTACTTGCATTCCAAGGCAAGAGGATTCCTTCCTTCTTCTTTAGAAAGTCAGCCGCAGCAGTGTTGCTTGTGCTGCGGCTCTCCATGCATGAACTGACCAATACTAGTAGCTCACAGCACTGTGAATACTGGGATCATTGATCGTTCCTTCCAAATTGGCGTCAGAACTGACTATAGATTACCGTGGTACAAGCCAAAGCGCGCAAGACCAACCACTTGACGCAATACGTTGAGCATTCCATGTCCTCTGAAGCCCCTGAAAGCTCGTTGGATACGATTGAAGAAACGAAAGCATCCATTTCTAGCAGCATGGGCGAAGAATCCGGGGCCTCGCAAGTGGACGATTTTGCCGTAGGGGGTACAGGAGGAGGAGTACTACAGAGACCTCTGCAAGCCACATTTCAGGCAACCATGAGAGAGGAAGCCGCGTTGATGCCAGATTCCTTTCAGACACATCAGGAGGAGGAAGATGTAGATCTGGAGTCGTCTCTCAATACTAAACGAGCTCCAAGCTCGGAATCGCAAGATATGGATAGTAGACAACTTGTAGAAGAAAGAGAAGAAGAAGAACACCCACAGACTGATGATGTCACAACGGACATCAGCGACAAGGCAGACAGTTACATTGGTGAGGTCGACGAATCCGAACATGACCAAGACCTGCCAGTGCCCAATACTAATAAACCTGGACAGTCCAGGCGCTCGCAGTCTGCAGGATCTCCCGTGAATACGTCGTCCAAAATGCTACAACGACAGTACCAACGGCGGAGTGGCAAGGATGATATCGAGTTTGTTGCTGGCGGCAGCAGTCGTTCCAACTCACCCGTCCGTCCCAACGCCAAGACGCCGCTACGAAGTTCGGCAAAGTCGTCCAGCACTGCAACCGGAGATTTGGGAGTGCGACGTGGGACTCTTCTGAGTAGTGAAAGCGCGACGAAACGTGGAGACGGACGCTTGGGAAATTCCAGCCTGCGAGATTTGGATTCGTCATCAGGAGGACAAGGACAAAGACGCCGCCACTCGTACCATGCTCGGAAACAACCAAACGACGATAGCTTGTCTGATTCGTCCGACTTTTTCGTGGAAATACAGAAGAAAGGAACATTGGGCAGTCATTTGGTGCATCCTTCTACTGGAAAAGTAAAAGTGAAACGGGAATCCGCCATTTCAAGGAGATCCAGCACAGACAGCATTGATTCCATTGATATGACCATTATGCAGGATCCCGCCGAGGAACTCTTGAACAAGATTGGCGATTTGAAGGTCAAGCCCGTCACCGAAGCATCCCTCCAAGCGGCCAAGGACAAATCAGCCAGTACCAGGCTCTTTGCCAAACGAAAACCACCGAAAATTGATCAAAGGGTAAACCTCATGGATGCTACGGCAGGAAACTACGAGACTGGAAGCAACAGCAGCACCAGTGGGAGTGGCATCAGTGGTAATAGTAGTGGCAGAGGCAGTAAACGACTCAATGCACCATCGCGACCCAAAAAGTACCCTTCTCGACAACGCAATGCCAGCAAAGCGGATGTTGGATTGGTCGAAATGATTACGGGCGGTGGGTCGTCAGACTCGACATCATCCAAACGCTATCGAAGTAAACGGCCAGCCACAATACCCGAGAAACAAACGAGTTTCTGGTGTCGCTGGGAAGTTTTTGCCTTTTTGTGGTTCCTCCTGTTGGTGGCCGTGCTGTGTGTTCTTCCATTATTTGTGAAACAAACAGGTGGAGGAAGCGAGGCAACAAAGTCGGGAATCAACAACAACCTCGACCGAACAAGTGACCCTGCCGATCTCGAGACAAAGAGCTATCGAGATGGTACCGTGTTCTTGCCACCGCACGCGACAGAAGCAACCGCTAATGATCGCTATTTTCGGGATGGCACCATCAGCTTACAACAACCACACGTCCATGCAGCGACTGCTAATAGTGATCTGCTGCTGTCCCCCAGCACAACCAGCAAGATGAGCGAAATGACGCAACAAGTGGCCGCCCTTGAAGATCAGCTGTCAGAATTGAAGGAGCTGATAGTGCAGCATGGAATCTCAAAAGCTGATTCTCTGGATTGGAGCACTTTCCACGACACCGACGACAATGACTTCCAAGCCATGACACCTCAAACCAAGGCTTTGTTATGGTTGGCTCATCACGACACACTGCATACCGGTACGGAAGCTCGTGATGTTCAGCACCACAAGCTCTTTCAACGGTATTCTCTTGCGGTGCTCTACTACGCAACTCATGGGCTCCATCGAAATGGGACAATGAGTCTTATTCCTAATACTGGTCATGGTCATACTGACTTTTTCCCAACATCATTTCTGTATCAAAAGGAGCATGAAACATCTTGGATCAATAGCCATGGGTGGCTGTCAAAGGAATCAGTTTGCGGTTGGATTGGAGTTGTGTGCGCGAACAACTCTGATGAGGAGGAAATTCTTGCAGTGAACTTGACAAACAACGGCCTTAGCGGCAAGCTGCCCCTGCAAGAGTTGACTACTACGCTGAGGTGGAGCCTCCATGCGTTCGATCTCAGCGGGAACAACATACACGGATGTCTTGACTTTGGCATGCCATGGCCCCGTCTTCAAAAAATCTACATGCAGAACAACTTCTTGAGTGGAACCCTTCCCGTCGTCTGGTTGAAAGGATGCAAAGCAATGGAGGAGATCCTTCTTTCGGGCAATTACTTTGAAGGATCTATACCTGAGCTAGCATTCGAAGACTCCGACAGTCTTCGACGAATTCAGCTGGACCATAACAAGCTATCAGGCAGGGTGCCAGTTTTGGGCCATTTGCTCCAGTTAGGTAAGTGAAAAGAGGGATCGTTTGTGGTTGGAAGCTTCTCAAGTGGCTCACACACCTTTGATCCCCGCCAGAGTACCTGGAATTTCAGGGCAACTCCTTTACAGGCCCGTTTCCCATTGGAGTTTTCATGCTTTCGAATCTTGGTAAGTTGTGTTTTGGGTTGCAGACATTTGAGGTGTCTAAGACGCTGATCTGACTCCCTCGTTGTAAATTCCTTGTGTATCAATACAATGGTATTAGTCACGCTAAGAGCCGGCAGCAATCTCTTGAGTGGCACTCTCTCTACCGACCTGTCCAACATGATTGATTTAGGTGCGTGACCAATGTGCCGCCTATAGCAGTATTAGTTAGATTGCAAAAACTTCGGAGTTACTCACGCTCAAGCATCGAAAATGAAACGACGACTCTGCAGAGGTACTGGAAGTGGAAAACAATCGACTAGAGGGAACGGTTCCTGATGTCTTTTACACGCTTCCGAACATGAGTGAGTTCTAAAGTTACTGGTGTCACTTCAAGCTCTCGATTGCCATGCTCACCAACAATCGATCCGATCGGGCAGCACACCTCTCGCTGCGCGGCAACGGTTTTAGTGGACCGCTCCCCGAGAGCTTGGCGGCAATGGAGAAACTAGGTGAGCCCAGCAACTACAGAATACATCCAATATTTGTCGTTTGTTGGATGCTCACCTTCGTTGTGCTCCCCGAACGTATCTGTTTACATCCTCATAAAAATCTGCTCTCGAACTGTAGAGACATTGTCGTTGGAGGAGAACCAGTTTTCCGGTACCTTGTCGCCTTCCTTGAGTGCCCTAACCAATCTGAAATCACTACTGCTGCATCACAACCGCCTATCCGGGAAGGTGCCAGATGAAGTGTGTGCGTTGAAAGAGGGCTTTTTCAATTTGAAGAAACTGGGGCACGTAGCTGCCGATTGCGAGCAGAAGATTCAATGTGCGTGTTGCGACGAATGTTACTAGAGAGTGGCCAGTAGGTAGCTGATTTGAAGTAAAGCTGTTGTTCGCAAGGCTCCTATTTGCGGAGCACTTCGTCAACGCTGGCTGGACGTTCATTCATTCGTCTCATACAACGAACACTTCGACGACACAATGTAGCGAAGATGGCCCTTCGTGTTGGGGAGCACGATCGAACCACGCTTAACGAAAACGAAGTGGCAATGACAAAAACAAGGCAACACCAAGCGAGCGTAGCGAGATCGCCGAAGATGCAGCCAGAACTTAGGTCCTCGCAGTTCAGCCAGCAGTGGGTTCTTTCGTAGACAGATCGATCCCTGAATCGAATCTTTGATTCGGTTCGCGCTCTGCTTTGGCTTCTTACAGAACGCGGGGTTAAGGGTCGCATGTCAGTTCCATGTAGCTACGTGTACCTCCGCGAGGCAACCATCATTCTCTTCGAGGCTTCACGACGCGTTGACATGGACGATTGGATTCGTGGAAATGAACGAGAAAAGCCTGGCTGCCCTACCGGTACCGTACTCTATGCTTACCCCCACCCGAGCACGAGAATGAGAGCAGCCACTGTATCAACCTTTCAGCCAGCATACAAAAGGGGTTTAGAGGAACAGTTCCATTATCGATTCGAGACACAAACAGAATCGCGAGCAACGGTGCAAGGAATCAGGGCATACCTGCATTGCATACAGAACCCCGACACTTGAAGACAAGTAGCTATGTGGACACTCTCAAGGCAACTCAGTCACTCGATCAGTTCGGATACACCGGTGCCGCCATAGCCATTGCACCGCAGCTCCCGATCTCGCCAGTTCCGCTACAGTATGGTACCGGTATCTACATGTAGGATCGTCGTCACCAAGAAGCAGGTAATACGCAGTGATTGTACGAATACCGGCACCAAAAACATGGCCATATACAAGGGATTTAGTTTTAGAATGAATTTGGCTATGACGACTTGACCTTTAATAAAATGCAACACATATTTTTTGGTGGAGTTTTTGAGGGCAGCGTTTGCGGCTCTCTTTTTGTGGCTGTTTCTGGGTTTTGTGGACAGTTGTCCTTTTTTGTTGTTTGAGCTAAGCTATGTAGTTGGCCGATTTCATGCACACATGTAGTGGATCGTTCTTTTCCTTTGTGGAAGGGGTGGGCGTGATCGATTTGCCTTTTGTAGTTGTGGCACGCAGGGACGATCGAACCGAGCACTTCTAACAATGAGCTACATCATCAAAGCTTTCAACGATCACAACTTCTTTGATACCACCATCATCAAGTTCTTTGACATCCTCATCAGCCCCGGCGACATCAGCACCGCCAGTGTCTTGACCAGACTGCAGAATGGGGGTTGGAGAAACGGGGGAAGAAGGTGCTTCGGTTGGAGCAGGTGCGGGCGCCGAAAGTTCCAGTGTTCCTTGCAGTCCTTCCTGTTCCAATGTGGCAGCATATATGAGGTTCACCTTTTCGGATGTTCTCTTCCCCTTTTCTGTTTTGGTCAACGTCTCGTTGATGTCACCTTGGTACTTCGCAAGTTTCTTGTTTACCTGCTCCCTGGAAGATGAAGGAACAATGCAACGTGTGAGCAGCATGCTGCCATTAGGATACAGTTGTAGTGGGCTTGGAACACAAGTTCCTGGACGTACCTGGCGACTTGATAAGCAAGAATCTTTGCGTTTTCTTTGAACACGTGCACAGGGTTCTCCCCACGCATAAAGAGAGCCAAGCAAGCCAACAGCGTCACCAACACCAACTCCAGATAACTGAGATATCCTAAACTGGACCCCAAGATGACATGAACAGCTGGGCATGTAATGTAGGTTACGGAGACAATGCCATGGCATTGTCTCTCATCCCAGCCACCGTCCTCGTAACCAGTCTCACCACAAACGTGTCCATATGGCTCGCACTGGTCATGCCCATAATCGGAGCAACTAAAGCCATTCAAACTGCAGTGCTTCCAGTACATGCCATCAGGAATGGACGCATCATCATCATCAATGTATCCATCCCACTGCACCTTTGGTGGCTTGCTCTGTTCCTCTTCCAGAATATCCGTCTGACACAGAGTCTCTACTTCTTCTTGTGAACACTCTCGGAACTGTTCTGGAGTATCATACTTGGAGAACAAAAGGAAGTTCGTACTAAATTTTGTATCATTCCAGAGGAAATACTCATAGAGGTCCCCATACCACACAACACAGTGCTCGGCATCTCCAGTGTAGTGTGCAAGGCATGTATCATTCCACGTACTAAAGCCACACAAACACTCTTCTTCTTGATATTGGCCATTGATGGCGTACATACCATAGGGGGCGTCCCTTTTGGCACATTCTCTGGCACAGTCCGAGACAAAGTATGTTTCATCACCCTGTTTGAAGGCCAGACGTTCCCAATTATCAAAAGCAGTGCTCCGCAAGACCCCTCCTTTGAATGCAGTCCATACCCATGTATACTCAAACGTGGACAAGTCCACAAATGGCTCCTCAAACCCAAACAAAGGATCAGTTTTCTGACGTTCGTTTTGATTCCCAACGGCAAACTGATACTGGTCCAGGTAGTGTGTGGTGCAAAGATACTGGCGTGTCTCTGTATTGAAAAGATCTTGATAGGTCTGTGCTGACCAATCACCATCTAGAATGGTCTTGGTAGGAGTGCATTGGGCTGTCGTAGTAGTAGTATAGAAGAAAGCAAAGAGGAACTTGGCAATCACAGAAGCTGCAGCAATGAGAAAAGCAGTATTTAAAGAAAACTGACTGAGCAAGTCCATGGAAGAAACCATTTGTACCACAGCTGTGGCTTGAGACTCATAGAGCTCTTTGGTCTTTGCCTTGATGGTTTCGGTACACGTGGCTGGAGGAGTTGGCGTGGGATCTTCTGCATCGTCCGATACATTCTCAGTGACACCGGCATTGTGACGCTCCACAAGCTCTGCCATTGTTCGTTTCATCTGCTTGATCTCGGCTTGCAGGGCTTCATACTCCTCACGGCTCACAGAGTCAATGGATCTTTGGCAAGGAGGATCCGCAACATCCTCACGGCTCAATCTCACAGAGTCAGTGTACCTTTGGTAAGGAGGATCCATGTTGCTGTGGATCTTTTGTTCAAATTATGGAAGGATGAATGAGATGGGCGTCCCCAGAACCGGTACCGCAACGCCAGAAGAGAACCGCGCAAGTTGTCAACCTTCAGACTTGCATGCCAAAACACAGAAGGCCTTCGCGACACTGCGTCACTATACGAACCTTCTTCGTTAGCTGTCTTTGCTCCAAAGTACTTCTAAAAAGTGTGCTGGTGAAGGTCACATCACCAAAAGAATCCTGGAGTATCGGTACATTACTAGTAGCTACTAACTAATAAAAGAAGTTGTAAGGGAAAAGGGGGCTTTTAAAAAAGCCAGCCCACCGGTATTTGTACATAATGGGGCATTACAATGTCATGGACCGGTACAGAACCGGATCTCGAGCATCTCAGCCTCTCAGCTGTAAACGGGTCTTGGATGGGGATGCAGAGCTGAGAGAGCTGCTGAGAGTTAAGGTATTCACAATCTTAGTCACCTGAGTCGTAAGATGATACGAACAGAGAACAAGCAGCCGGAGGCCGGTGCCCTCAACTGTCAAAAAGAGATTTGATTGGTCAAATCTTTTACCGTGTTCAACTGGACACACTATTGATAGCAAGTCTCCATAGCCAGCCAGTACGGGCACAGTGGTATCGGTACCCATGGGTCCAGAGTACTGTGTCCAACAGAACACACAATATAAATCCCTATCCTTAACAAGGAAAATGTCCCTTATGTCTTTGGCAAAACCTCCACCGTGTTTATCTGGACACACTAGCGAGTCTGCATAGCCAGCCAGTACTGGTACCCATGCGTAGAAACTACTGTGTCCAACAGAACACACAAGATTAATCCCTATCCTTAACGAAGCAAGTGTCCCTTATGCGACGAAAGCAGCTGCAACAAACACACACACACACACACACAAAACGGTATACCCCATGGATAAACATCCAAATGGTAGATTCGTCGTAGATTAACTCTTAGTAGTGTCTACACACATCTCACACAACATCACACATCTCACACAACACTCAACGTATCTCAACGTACACACACCTACACACACACACACACACAAACACACACACATACACATACAGCGATAAAAGTGTGAAAGACCCTCAGTGCGTTGAGGGCAATTGGTAGAAAACTCTGAAACTCCGGAAGTCTCCGCCCTTTTATTTACCGCAACTGAATCTGAGTCATGGATTCCCCAGTCACGAACCGTGACTGTGGATCCCGAGTCGTCTGTCATAGTAACAGCCCAGCCCCCACCACCACAGTATGGTACCAGTACCGGTACCGGTACCATGGCCACCAAAGCAGAGCACATTCCAGGAAACAGTCGTCCACAACACTAACGATACCCCAGAGTGGGTAACGGACCTGTTATAACTCTGTCTGTCGGCTTGTTCAATTGCTTCTTTTATCAGCCTTCCTGTTGGCGGCTCATCAAAACCCAACGATGAGTTTGTCGTTGCTTCCTCATGTGTAACCTGACTCGACGCGACTCCAACTTTTCCCTGTGGCCGCAAAAACGAAAACAATATTATTGGCTTTCGGCGCGGACAAGAATGGGAGAGCTGTGTGTGTTCATGGCTCACCCATGAAAGGGAGAATGCCGCTGACCAAGGGATTCGATTCATTCCTATGCTGCGGTACGGGACAACAATCTCAATGGTGCTGCACCACCCAAGGGCTCATGACTGCTGACTCTTGAGTTGTGACTTCAGCAGTGCAACCTCCCATCTTGACCAAAGGAATTCGATTGAAAAAACGTAGACACGGCTCATTGCATGGATGGGAGAACTACCCTTCGCTTCCTTTTGCCCTCCAATCCATCACTATCAAGTTCGACACCCGATCAGAATCTGATTGTCCCATCAGCCTGCCAGTCCCATGCATCTCCTCACCGTGTGATTCTGCGCGACGCACTCGGAACCACGAATTTCCAAGAGAAGAGCCCAATAGTATGTCTCTCTCCACACAACAAGTATACGCCATCGCGAGTCTGGGCCTCCTACTAGCTAGAGCCACCATGCTTTGCACTGCAGTAAATGCGTGCCAATCTCATCCAATTGTCTTTTTGCCGGCAACCGCGCAGTTCTCGTCCCGGACAGACCCGATCACTTCACTCTGCCAAACAAGCGCTAGCTAGATAGGAGTCGAGACCATGAGATATTCTCCAGGCTATCCAAGTTTTCGGCATGCCGCGAGAGAACATCAGCCCCAGATATTCATGTATAGTGAGCGCAAACTCCAAGTTTCCAGGTACGTGTCCTTGATCAGAGACGCACTAATGTGGGCTATTGTTTTGGAAACACACGCTGATACGCTGATGCGGATGGCCAGAGCTTGGGTTGGATCAGCTCGTATACCTGGTTGGCCGTCGTCGTTTGTCTACTTCGATGTTGCTTGGGTCGAGTTCTCGAGGCGGTGGAGGATCAAGAAACGAGTTCAGCAACCACGGCAGTGACGAGACGCGGCTTTGTCACTCGACGCCGGTGGAAGACTGGGAGAAAACATTCAGACAACATTCAAAGGTGCATTCGAGCCCACGAATGACCAAATCCTCTGACCAACAGGACTTGGTACTCCGAATCAGCATCGTACGTGGTTCGATTCACTCGAGCGGAGCACCTGAGTTCCAACTTCTTCCACCTTCTTCCGCACTCGATGAACGGATGCTTTCCTCCTCGTCACGAGGACGTACCAGAAGACACTATTCCGAAAGTCACTTTGCCTGGCTCCAACGATACACCGGCCACGGGTCGCAGTCAACACCAGCTTTACATCGAGAGAATCCGAGTGGGTCTTTCCCCGGACCATTTATCGCAGCCAGTTCTTGTACGCAGCCAAGTCATGCTCCGCAGTCTCTCGAGGCGCTGCCGTCATGCCATGCCTTCGTACCGCTTTCAGTCAAGCAACCCTCACCACGACGAAGCACCATCATGTGCCTCAGCTCTGGTGCAAGATCGAAACGATTGCACATGCTGTGCGGGCGAATCTTTCCTCCAGGATCACGATGTTGGCTTCGATGAATGATCCCATCCATTGGTAAAGGATCGCCACCTCCCGCAGCAACAACATACAAGGGGCGTCTTCTCATTGCTGGGTCAGCCATGTCATGCGCTATCCTTTACTTTCGTAGCGTCGACCATTGTTGGCTTATTGTCAATCAAGTCAAACCCTGACAACATTCTCTATCAAGCAGATTCGATGTTGGCTAGCCCACCCCCGGTGCTTGACCAAGTCGAGGCCTTGCCTGGACCGCACAAGACCAATCCAAAACCCAGCCAGAGAACCGCACCATGCTCCCCCACCCGCGCATCAACTCGACCAATGCACATACAACGGGAGCTGGCCTACCTTCCAGTTGACATTACATCATGTCATCTCGGAGGAACTTTGTCCGAGCCCTGCGTGCGTGCCTCAGGCTGTGCCAATGTGTCAGATGCAGTAGTAATGTCCAAAGCTAAAAGCTTTTGCACTGGAGAAAGTCACAATGTCACGCAGAAGACGATCCCAAGCAAAACGAACACCCTGGATGGCACCATCGGTCCAGCCAGAGGACACAATTCCGAGCTAGATCCCACATCCTTCCCCAGCATCCACTATCAATCAACAGTGCATCACTCAGGATGACCGCATCGGTCCAGGCAGAAGTACACAATGCCTAGAGTAGGCTGGTCTTACAAGAATACTCGGACGGCGTACCGGTATATCTATCGATGACGAATCGCCGTATCACAGCAACCTGGCTTGCTGGTATACCGGTTCTTTCATTGGAACCTCGTCGTGATCCCCACTAAAGGAATGCATCGAGAAAGATACCGCCCCGCTGAACATACATGGAATTTCACCATCCAACTTGCTTTAATAATCCGAATCTTCTACTGTACCAGAGTTGGCATTGCTCTAACCATCCCCGAGCTTGAACTATTTCGGTTGCCAAAAAAGCCATCAAAAAGCCTCCCCTCCCCTGGTCCTGCAGAGGGATTAGCTGAATGGTACGATGTACGGTGATGTGGCGGTCGGGGAAGGTCTCTCTCCCTTTTTGCCAATGACTGTCCTGATGGCGAGAGGCAGGGAAGAAAAATCTACAGTCAGCAACCCAGCCCAGCCCAACCCAAGAAAAAGCTGCCAAGAGAGTCGCATCTATTCAGGATCAACCCAGATTGGAGGCATTGCCTGTGGGAGTAGCTATCACAACAACCCGGTAGATCGTAACTCGTTTGGTTCTGGACCACCCGAGCGGGAGTCGAGCCGTGGCACTATAGAATCCAAGTCTGATCTGTTACAGTTTGTGGAGTAAAAACTAGGACTATACCTACTCTAGCCCAGACAAAGATACCTTGCTCAGCATGTCCGAAGGGAATGGTGACCGACTGTGTGCGATTAGAATCAAAATGTGAAGGCAAAACGACTTGTAATTTTTGCATGTCGTTTTGAGTATAGCGGTACTAGGCTCTTAAATCATACTGCCCGTCGATCTTGGGGACTCTTAAGGATTTATGGTACGAAATTACTGGGTTGTGCAGGATTGAGACACCCCAAGATGGTATAAATATGGAAGCTGCATGTACTGGTTGGTCGCTTGTCACAACTACCGAGCTGCTTTCGATGTTGCCCGGATCGTTATGCCGCAAAAAGATCAAGATATCCATCCGCAGTTGGACATGAATGATGGATCTCCGTCCGAGAATAGAAGCTCACAAATTCAGAAAGCAACAAACACAAAAACACTACAGCAACACACACAAAAATGACATCCACAGCATACACTGCATCTCAGGGCTGCATTAGCCAACCACACGCACATGATGTTCTTAGCGGCAGGGGAGCTGGTATCACAAAGCACCCTGGTAACAAGAGATGGCGTGAATTGATCCACAACAACAGAGAGAAGTACACATCTTTGCCCCGCAATCAACGCCCTCTGATTGCTGAGCAAATCGTCAAGGCTGTCCGATCTCTCAATCCTCCTGGAAGATTCCTTTCCAAGGATGTAAACACACAGCTCTGGTACGAGATTGGAGATGACAAGGCTGCTGAGAAAACAGCACAAGCTATGAGAGATTCCAAGAAGACTGGCAAGGACCAATCACCATCCTCCTCCCCTGTCACTGCAAAGGTTACAGTACCCACTCCCTGGGTTGCATCTTCCCAATGTGCATCTCCCATTCCAGTCTTCGCCTCCGACGCCACATGCACTCCAACTCTAGGCAGACCAAGTCTCAAGAGACTGACCACGGATGATACATTCACCCAAAGAATGGAAGGATTTGCATTCATGCCACCAATAATTGAACGTGATGTCTCCACTATTCTCATGGATGTGGGAGAGTCAACTCATCACACCATGATGACTGGCCCTTCTGTTCAATGCTCGCCTGACCTCCAAAAGCCAGACATTGCGAGAGCTAGCACTTTTGACAGACACATCGCACAATGCACATTCACCGTCCCAAGCCGCCCTCCATTTGCCCGAGAAGAGTCAGGCCTCAGTTTTGCCTCTTTTGGAATGTTGGAGGAAGAAGAGTTCGATATGTTGGAAGCCTCTTGCGAAACCCCATCGGCGGAAACTCAAATTCCCGCCATGACACAACAAAACTGGAGCTTCACAAACGCAAACACACACAACAATACCAACTTCAATGCCATGAACCAGACACTTCACTCTTCCGACCACTTTGTCAGCTACGACATGGAGCCACTTCATATCGCAGACGATATGGACATAATGATGATGATGGATGATTCCGCACACCATTACAACACGAGGCGAATCAATCGCAACAGCTCCCCATTCCACTACTCTATTTAGACTACTACTGCTACTATTGTAACAACAGCTTAGACTTATTATGAGCAATGCTACTGAACTTCGCAAACCCTCTACCGTACAGTGTAGGAGCGCGCTACATTTGGGTGGTACTACCCGTGTGGCAAACTTGACTACCAACCACATTTATTTCTTTGGCCGGCAAAGCAAATCTTAGGCACCCGCAACCCGCAACATCCTGTTGCTCCTCCCGTGAGCATCGGCCACCTTATTTTATCCCGGACCGAGGTTGCTGCATGCACTTGTGTGCCCACGCGCTCGTCGGCGACGGGACATGATTGCCTTTCATTCCTTCGTGGCGAAAGGGCAAATCTTGCATAGACAATCCGCAAAAGTCTCGGGTGGGAGTGCGCGCGAGGAGCAACTGCGACTGCACCAAGATCCAACAAAACCCCAGCCCAAAACCAGATCCAAGTCGCCGAGCACGCTGAAAATATCTTTTGATTGGTGTTTTTGTTGCTCCGTTGCTTTCGGAGTGAGAGCGAGGGCGAAAGGGGTGGAAGGCAGTGATCTGATTGGCTAATCAACCTATGACATCAGCAAGTGCGTCAGCAAATATTCAAATATACTTAACGTACCATTTATAGATATTACGGATACAGTGTGCTACCAAATGGCGGATTTCTTCTTTCGCGAAAACCGAAAGAAGGATTCCATCGCGAAAAATCGACAATGACATCCTGCCGCTCACTCAACCAACCAACCAACCAACCACCGGCAACACCACCGGAGAGTCATTATCTCAGCCAAAAGCAGCACCATCATGACCGGAACAGCAGCAGCAACAGCAGCAACAGCAGCTACCACTCACAATGGAGGAATGGGCTGCCAAAGTCAACAGAGGAACTCCCAGCAGAAGAGAGCTTATGAACTCGCCAAATTGAACAACAACAGATCCAAGAGAGCCAGAGAAGAAGGACCCCAAACAACGCTGGGAGGAGAGGTAGCAGAAGTCTTTGATCCAATAAGATGTCATCTGTAAGGCCAGACATCTTGGGTCAGGTTCCAAAAGACACACCACGTTCTCTGTATTAAGAATACAGTAACAAGAGGAAGAGGAGATTTGAATGAGCTGACAATGGAAACCATCAGAGAGAGCAGAAGATCACAAGGCACTTCAGTGTCCTCTTCCACTGAATGAGAGAGAAGCTGGAAGCACTCAACAAGGAGAATGGAGATGCCTTCTTTTCTGCTAGAACAAACACCGCCAAACCAAATCAGAGCCGGCAACAGAAGAAATCCACAACCACACAACTCCAGTAGCTCTTTGTCAAAGGTAACCACTCTTGTAAATGATAATGCCTTTGTGGAACAGCACAAGACCAAAGGAGCACACTGGCAATGCTAGCCATGGCAGAAGCTGTGTCAGAATCCATTAACAAGCCAAGGAATCCACAATTCACCAACATTTTGAAGGACTCACCATG
Source organism: Seminavis robusta (assembly GCA_903772945.1). Taxonomy (NCBI): domain Eukaryota; phylum Bacillariophyta; class Bacillariophyceae; order Naviculales; family Naviculaceae; genus Seminavis; species Seminavis robusta. The sequence continues at coordinate 2,077 of CAICTM010001211.1, read as the reverse complement.
ACAGTCCATCACAGAAGGAGCAATTCAAATCATCCCACTACCACTCCATTGTTTGCCAGAAACTACTCCTTGTGGACTGGAATCGATTTGGAATTACTGTACCTTTTCCCGATGGAAGATGCTCTGGCAACTCAAGAATGCGAGGCACAACTGGTCCAAGAACAAGACCCTGTTCCCTATCTTTGGCATCACTGGTCTCCTTCTTGGTGTATAGTCATGTCCATGGTTTGTGAAGCTGCAACAGAAGATTCGATGCCAACTCTGCAGAAGTGCTGGTCTCGATCCCAGACCATGCTCATTGCTCTATCCAGTGGAGTCCAAGTATGCTCTACCTAACAAGCTTGTCATTGGAGCGAACAGCAACAGAAGTATTCGATTCTATCATGTTAACCTATTGAAATGGAGACCTATGCAGCCGCCTCATCTACAACGCAATCAACAGAGAGTATCTTAAGCCATGATGTCTTACTTCTACATACTGGCAAGGAAGCGACACTGATCCTGATCCTTTCTTCAAAAGGATGGCACTTACATCGACAGTTTCCTCCTCTTGGTGACACCATCCGTACATCTTTGATGCTGCTTGTGCTTCAAACAGGAATCCGTGGAGGATCAGTGACAACCAAAGGCACACAAGAGAATCCAAAGTGTCAAGTGCAACAAAGGAATCTTCTGTCAAGACCACACCTTCCAGGTGATCAAGAACTACAGCAAGAGTCTTGTGCTTGCTGCTGTTTGGGATGCTGCTACTGAGACTGGAGAGATTGCTTCAGCATTCTCGTTCCTACCACCAAGACATCCACTTCTCCATGCTGCCATGCAGCTAGCAAGGAGGAGCCACTTCAATCCAGCTGCCATGTTACAGTGACACCTGGCCCCACAAGGATGACTACTGGGAGTTACTCTTTCCAGGATATGAGGGAAGACTTGGCCTGGTTCATTATGAGAAGAGGATTCTGTCAACTTTGAGGAAGGGTCACATTGATTACTTTCAAGCAATGCAGACCTTTGCGATTGCTTGTATGAGTACTCACCAGATTACTATGAGAAGGTCCTCCATGCATTGAAACATGCCTCTTGTCCTCCAATGGCAAGCACTATCCATGGCAGAGATCTCCGACAATGCAAGCCTCCAGGTCTTCAGAGCTCGGTACTCCAAGTAACTAAGGAAGCAGATGAGGTCACCAGAAAAATGAGGCAGAGGTTGCAGCAGTGGTTCTGCAGGTACAAGGTGACAGCCAGTGATGGTACCCAGCCAGGACAGGGGCGACTAGGATCCAGCCACAGAACTATACCTTGTTCCACTTTCTGATAACCAAGCCAGCAGTAGAGAACTGCGTTGACAAAGCGGCTCACTTGGCTGATCCCCTGGCACTGGAACACATGTATGACCCCATCCTACCATCACCCAATTCAAAGCACAGCATCCCAGAGTACCTATCAAGCAGAGGAGATCCAAACTGGAGGCTTTCCATGACAAGTTTGCCAATTTTGGCAATGGTGGAATGAGAAGAACCCTTGCTGATTCACTCAACCTTGCTGGAACAGCAAGATACAACCTCAAGATTAGACACAAGAGAGCCTTCCTGTCAAGAATAAGCCTGGAAGAAAGGAGGTCAATTACAGCTGGATGGGAAAAGGTTGTACCTTACTGGAATCATTCAGAGTTGGCTTACCTGAATCAGCTAGCACTGGCTGTGGGAGTGGATGAGCCATTTCCAAATGCAGAGCCATTGCCACATGATAATGGAGAGAGGTTCTTCTCAGAGTACATTGTTGGATTCAAACCACAGCGGCAAAAGTATGCACCACATGAATTTGTTTGTGTGTGGGCTGTTACAGGGACCACACCACCGACCCACCAGCAAATCGAGCCACCAAATCAACCAGCAATGGAGCCACCGACTGCAACAGCAATGGTTCCACCACCGCCGCCGCCACCACAACCACAACCACCGCCACAAGCAGATCCTCCTGTAGCACAAACAAGAAATTCTTACATTTGTAACCTGATACTCTATCAGCAACAACACCAGATTCATATGATGCAACTTGCCTTAATGCAGCAGCAATTCCA
>CAICTM010001210.1:18694-34087 GCA_903772945.1 Seminavis robusta | reverse complement strand
GCTCCGTATAGTTACATCGGCGATAGTGTCAACAGTACTGAACCACACTCAGTTTCGCTTTCGATCCCTCTGGCTGATCACTCGTTGCCGGTCTATCCTTTTTTTTTGCATTGGATCCTTGCTTATGACACGATTACATGCACAATCCGTAATATTAGAATACCAAACCATTGAGCCGACTGCAGGTATAAGCTACTTATGACACAGTGGCAACAGTACCAAAAAAGTTCCGCTTTATCGGCTACTACCGTGTTACCGGTACCTCGTCATTGGACTATACTTTTTCACGGGAAGCCGAATCGAATCGAGGAGCTTCCCCTCTGAATCTGTCACTCAGAACCACACTGATAGCAACAAACACAACCATCGGTCATACCTATACCCTTACACTACCTATTAGCACCATTATAAGCATTGAAACGAAGCGAAAGGACCTCAGGAAGCCTGTTTTCTGTTATCTTGTGAAGATTACTGTTTTACTATAAGGAATCCGCTCAACGTCATCACAGGAAAACACTCCCCTTTTCCTCTCTTTATCTCTCATTCAAGCCTCCGGTTGACAGGATCGACACCTTCTCTGGTATCTCCTATCAAGCGCACCTCCTCTATCAAGCGACTATCAAAGCGGCCTTCCGGTTCAGATTAAAAGCCATCCCAATTGAAATCCGACGAGATCGGGCGGGTTTTCTATTCTCGACCGCCGACGGCCAAGTTGGAAGAAATTGAACACAAGAAGAAGTCACCGGTCTTCCCCAGCACAGAACAGAAAACAATTCCCATATCTATTTGTTGTTTTCTCAGCTACGCCCTGACGGCCATCGAAATCCCATTGTCGATCCTCTTTTTCGTACGAACGATCTTTCCGCAGAACAGGTTCAGTTAACCTTACCCTAAGGCAACTGACTCCCTCGAATCGCGAGATCGAATCGATTCAACGAACTCGAAATCGAATCCAATCCAAGACCCGCACTCCGTGAATCTCCTTCCACACCCTCTCCGATACGTACCTCTTCCTCCGTACGGCAACTACTGTCATCAAGAAGGACTTCACGAGATACCTGCAGTGACCACCAGAAGAGAATTACACCCGTATTCTTACTTTCTCACCGGCCACTAGTGGTTTCTCCCGACGTCCTTGTTGGAACTGATACCTCCTGCTACTGTTACCACCCCTCCATTGATATCTAACTCCTCCCCCAGAGGAACAACAAACAACAACAGAGTTCCTGTAAGACTTGAGTTCTTGTATCTCCAGGCTTGGCTGCATATTTTAGAGTTTTCACAGCCCCTCCCTGAGATACCCAGCTCCTCTCCAAAGGACCTCACCCCCACAAGAACAAACTACAAAAGCTGCCCCTCTAGTGATTTTAGATTGTGCAACACTATCATTGACACAGCCACCTCTCTGCTTCTGCTCTTGTCTCTCCTACTGAGTGTGTTGCTCCAAAGGATTGAGCTCCAGACAGACCTGCAGCGTGGTGTCGCATTATAGATATTAATACATAACTGACTCTTTCCCTCTCTCATTGATTGTTGAGTGAATCTCCAGTGACTTTCCACAGTCACTGAATCGAGTACCCTAACCCCACATCTTGGCTTATTCGTTGCAATTGCATTACCTACAACAGATTGGGTACCAGCCTTTGGAACAACAAAGTGTCATACAGTAACACAGCCCCATCAACAACAACACCCCTTGATCCCCCACCACTGCCTCTACTGGCTATAGCGTGACTTCTCCAGTTCTCCTGAAAGAATCCCTAACAGCCTTGGCTCTGATACCATCTTCTCTGCAGGTAGTGGTATACCTCACCAGACTTGGCCACAGCCTTGATCCAGTGGCAACAACAACCCAACACCTTGATATAAACTTGATTACCATGCCTCAGTGCATTGCCCCTTGAACACACCCATCCACATCAATCATCTCGCCACCTCAAAAGCAACCTCCATTCTTGCGTTGAAGCAACGACACTACAGTCAATACCCAGGATACACAACTCTCCACCAACCCACCACCACCCACCATGCTTCCCATGCTACCCACTACTTCACTCAAACCCAAGGTTCCTCCCAGACATTCCCCCACATCCCACACTTCACCCAACCAACCACATCACCATCCTCCGCAGACTAACAACACCACTCCCCAGATGATCAGCCAACAGCTCCTAGAGCATTCAGCCATCTTGAGATCAACCCTTCCGAATCACACCCTAACCTATCAGGGAGGATGCCTTGTTCTCACCCTGAACAGAGGCACGCCTCTATCCTACACACCACCATCAACCATGCACATCCCAACTCCTACAACAACACTCCAACACCAACAGGATCTTCCTCCTGCCCCTGGCCCAGCCCCACTTCCAGTGCCCCCTTATCCTCCTTCTATTGACTCAACAACCCCTCGAACAGCCACCAACACTCCAGCAGCCACTGTGCCTCCCTCCTGGGAACCACACACTGCCAGTGTGTCATTTGACCCCCATCTTCTGCCTGCTTGTTGGCTCTTATCTAACAATTTTTGTGCTTGGATGGGTTACACCCTGCTCTGGTCCAGCCTGAGGAGTACCACCTCCTACGGGCTCTTCTGGCATCTTGCCTTGCACCAAGGCTGCCACAGCTGGGACCTGATCACCAGACACACTTACTGGCGACACTCTTTGGTCTGGAATCTACTGGTCCTCACGGTTCCTATGGTGATAATGGTTTCAATACCGACAAAAATCCTGTGTAAGCCCCTGTAACCAGGTTTTGCGCTGCAGGTTCCCTATCAATGTGCTCAACCCCCTACCCAGGGCATCGTCTACTTGGTGCTGGCTCCACGTGGGCCAGTGGATGAGGTCATGTTGAATTGGGCAAATAAGTAGATGAGACTCAGCTAGGTGGGGGCTTCCCCACCACTTGCCCGCGTATAAAAGCCACTCGTGGCCATAGTTTGTTAACTAATGAGTATTTTACACCCCGCATTGGATCTTATGACCGAATACATGCACAACCGAATTATCCAGCCATTGTAGCACTCTACGACCTGGCATAGTTACATCGAGACATGGCAACAGTACTGAACACACCCAGGTTCGGCTTTGAGCTGCACTTGGCACCTCGCATTGGATCCTTATGACGAATACACGACACAACCGAATATTGCAATCCAGCCATTGTAGCCACTGCCGTTAGCTAGTGGCAACAGTACTGACTTGCACATACAGGAAAATGTACTTTTTCAAGGGAAGCCGAACACCGAAGCGCTTCCCCTCTGGATTGTCACTACAAGAACAACAACACTAATAGCAACAAACACAACCAATCGGTCATAACTATACCATTACACTACTATTAGCACCATTAGAAGATTGAAACAAGCGAAAGGACTCAGGAAGCCTGTTTTCTGTTATCTGTTGAAGGTACTGTTTTACTATAGATCAACTCAACGTCATCACAGGAAAACATAATCCTTTTTTCTCTCTTTTCCCACCTCTTCAAGCCGAAACGATCGATACCTCCTATCTCCTATCAAGCGCACCTCCCCTATCAAGCGACTATCAAGCCGGTTCTCCGGTTCAGATAGAAAGCCATCCCAATTGAAATCTACGAGATCGGGCGGGTTTTCTATTCTCGGCCGCCGACGGCCAATTGGAGAATTGAACACAAGAAAATCTCCGGCCTTCCACAGCACAGTACAGAAAACAATCCATACGTATTTGTTGCTCTCTGAACTAAGCTCCTGACGGCCGAAGAAATCCTATTGTCGGCCGATCCTCTTTTTCGAACGATCGCTCCTCCTCTTCCACAACACCACAGCTCGGTTAACCTTACCCCTAGGCAACTGACTCATCCGAATCGCGAATCCGAATCGCGAATCGATAATTACGAATCGAATCAACGAATCCAAACCCGTATCCTGAATCGACTTCCCGCCGACCGTACCTCTTCTCCGTACCTCCTCTTCCTCCGTACGGATCGAACGACAGCTCCTCTATCAAGCGGACTTCACGAATACTCAGTGACCAACGAAAGAGAATTACACTGTTTCTTACTTTCTCCGGCCACTAGTGGTTTCTCCCGACGTCCTGTTGGAACTGATCCTACTGATCCAACCAGTCCTATCCCTATACAGATGATTGACGATCGACACCTACTGTACTGTTACACCCCTCCATTTATATCTAACTCCTACCAAGAGGAACAACAAAACAAACACAGAGTTCTGTAAGGACTTGAGTTCAAGAGTACCCGGCTGCAAGAGCCCTCATGCAGCAGTCTCCTCCTAAACTTTATCACCAGCTTGGCTGCACTCTATCGTTCAACAGCCCCTCCCTGGGTACCACTCCTCTCCACAGGATCCTACCCCCCAAGAACAACTACAAAAGCTGCCCCTCTTGCGTGTTTGGCTAGATTGTGCAACACTCATTGACACAGCCACCTCTCTGCTACCTGCACCTGACTCTCCTACTGAGTGTGGTGCTCCAAAGGATTGAGCCCCAACAGAACTGCAGCGTGGTGTGGATAGATATTAATACATAACTGACTTTATCTCTCTCTCATTGATTGTTGAGTGACTCTCCAGTGACTTTCCACGTTCCACCTGAATCGAGTACCCTTCTCCACATCTTGGCTTGATCTCTGTTGCATGTCTGACCTACAACAGATTGATACCAGCCCTTGAGACAACACAGTGTCAATCAGTAACACAGCCCCATCAACCAACAACACCCTTGATCCCCCACCAATGCCTCTACTGGCTATAGCGTGACTTCTCCAGTTTCCCTGAAAGAATCCCTAACACCTTTGGCTCGATACCATCTTCTCCTGCAGTAGTGGGTATAACTGCACAAGACTTGGCCACAGCCTTTGATCCAGTGAACAACAACCCAACACTTGATATAAACTTGATTACCAGTGCCTCAGCATTGCCCCTTGAAACACCCTCCACATCAATCATCTCGCCACTCACAAGCAACTCCATTGCTTGGTTGAACAACGACACTACAGCAATACTCCAGGATACACAACTCTCCCCCAACCCACCTACCCCCACCATGACTTCCCCATGTCTACCCACTACTTCACTCAACCCAAGGTCCTCCCAGACTTTCCCCCACTCCCACACTTCACCCAACCAACCACATCCCCATCCTCCGCAGACTCACAACACCACTCCCCAGATGATCAGCCAACGCTCCTAGAGCATGCAGCATCTTGAGGATCAAACCCTTCCGAATCACACCCTACCCTATCAGGGAGGATGCTTTGTTCTCACCCTTGAACGAGGCACGCCTCTATCCTACAACACACCATCAACCATGCTACATCCCAACTCCTACACAACACTCAAACACCAACAGGACTCCCCTCCTTCCCCTGGCCCACCCACTTCCAGTGCCCCCCTATCCTCCTTCTATTGACTCAACAACCCTCGAACAGCCCACAAACACTCCAGCAGCCACTGTGCCTCCTCTGGGAACCAACACTGCCAGGTGTCATTTGACCCATCTTCTGCTGCTTGTTGGCCTCTATCTAACATTTTTGTGCATTGGATGGGTTACACCTGCTCTGGTCCAGCTGAGGAGTACCACCTCCTACGGGCTCTGCTGGCATCTTGCCTTGCATGCCAAGGCCCTTGCACCAGCTTGGGACCTGATCACCAGACACACTTACTGGCGAGCACTCTTTGTCTGGCAATCTAACTGGTCTCAGGTCCCTATGGTGATAATGTTTCAATACCGACAAAAATCCTGTGTAAGCCCTGTAACCCAGGTTTTTGCGCTGCAGGTTCCTATCAATGTGCTCACCCCCTACCCAGGGCATCTGTCTACTTGGTGCTGGCTCCACGTTGGGCCAGTGGATGAGGTCATGTTGATTGGGCAAATAAGTAGATGACGACTCAGCTAGGTGGGGGCTTCCCCACCACTTGCCCGCGTCATAAAAGCCACTCCGTGGCCATAGTTTGTTAAACTAATGAGTATTTTACACCCCTGCACATACAGGAAAATGGGTACCGACACAGGAATCACCACCAAAACAGTAGGAAATAACAAGAAGGGATGAATCCGGTAGGAGGATCCACTCTCTTGTGTGTTGTTGCCTCTTCCGGTGGCTGTTGTCTGTCAATGACTCGACGACGATAGGCTCCTCTGTTTAGGCTGTTGGTAGGGCTGGAGTTAACAGAGCCTCCTCCTCCGTAGCGGTAGCCTCTCATCTTCTTGTTATCCGGAGCGGTCGTTCGAAAACGACTCGACAATGGTAGTTCGCCGGCCGTCGGCAGTGCAGCAGAGAAAACAACAAATAGATATGAGTTTTGTTTTCTGTGCTGAACTGAAGAAAACCAGCGACTTACCCTTGCTTTTCAAATTGCACCAACTTGGCCGTCATGGGCCGAGAACTGACTGCCTTCCCGCAGTCCATAGGATTGAATGAGGGATGGCTTTCGAATTTGCACCGGAGACGACCGGCTTGAGTGAGGCTTGACAATCGAGATAATAGAGGTGCGACCGACCGATCGATTCGAATAATTAAAGAGCAATTCACCTGTTGACGGCCGAGCTCGGAATTCTCTCCTGTTTACCATAGCAATTCAATGAGGGAGAGAAGTCAGCGCTGTATCTTCAATTAACACTCTTGATAATAGGCTTATCTCGAATCGATTTGATCGATCGGCCGATTGGATAAAGCACTCACCATTGTTGTCGGCCAAGCTTGGATTTACCTCCTGTTTACCATATGAATTCAATGAGGGAGAGAAGTCAGTGCTGCGCCTTCAATAATGGACTTGCGACGAAGCAAGTGAACAGACCGGCAGCATAGGTGCGAGGATAGATTGAGGTACCAGTACGAGTATCCTTAACCTTAGTAACTTCAATGGTTCTTTTATTTTATCTACCAATCGAATCGAATCAATCTAAATCTTTCGAAAGGGAACTTGTTACTTAACGATGCACATGACCGTTGATTCTGCAACTGAAGTGCGGGTACTCTTTTTCCCACAGTAAACGCCGGCAAATCGATTTTGGAGTGCGACTGAGGGGGTTACCAAAAGGAGCGTCGTCTCATGGAGACGTAATAGACATTGCTCCGTGGCTTCTTGGTTTTGCAGTCGTAGCTAGGGATACGGGTTTTGTAATTTCTCTTGAAGCTAAAAGGGCTCGATTTGTTTTACAAGGGTTTCAGGTTTGAAGTGTTTAAATACTTTTCGATGGTGAGCTCCGAGAGTACCTGTACCGGAGTACCGGTACTACATATACGTAGACCCCATATCAAAGGGGAATAATTGATTAAAGCTCTGAACACGATGGGACATCCTAGAGACAGAAAGCCGTACCGGTAACCACTTTGGGTGTCGAACGCTTCTTGGACACCTTGGAAAGCGAAAGCTGCTTTGCGACTTGCTTGCAATTGATGCGCATAATAATTGTTTGCCGACTAGCCAGCAGTTGCTTTGTCGCCTTGTTGGAGGGGATCTACTAAAAGCTAAAGGGTAACAATAGAAGATAGATAAGGAACAACAACAACTACTACTGGTAGTAGCTATCTATTAATAGTATGGGACAGCCCAGTAACGACACTGAAAGCCAGCAGCCGCAGCAGGAGCTGTATTACTTTGCGTATGGTCCTGTGGTGAACGACTTGGTGCGGAAGAGACGAGGAATCCATGTGGACGAGATCCGCTCTGCGTTCCTTGTTGACTACCGGTTAACGTTTGCCATAGGCGGCATGGCGAACATTGTTCCTAGAAGAGGGTACGAAGTGCATGGTCTCTTGATGAAGCTGACATCTCAGGAAGATTGGGAAGCTCTGATCAAATTCGACGCGGGAAGCACCCCGTCCTACCATCGCGTGATTCCTTATCGCTACGACGACAACACGGAACGACGAGAAGGAGATCCTCGCACCGAGAGTGACCCCGTGAATGCCCGTTTTGTGGAGTTCTCAGACAAGGTAGAAGACGAATTCTTGGATTCTCCCATTGAGACATTACCCCAATGTCGCTATCTCGAGTTGATTGCTCAGGGAATGAATCAATATGGCGTCGATGAGGATTACATTGATGCCGAGATAATGGCGACTCCCTTCGTACCAAAATGCCCGCCAGAGGAATACCAGCAAGTTCCTCTCGATTTCAAACTGCTAGCGCCGCCTTCCAAAAAAATCATGGCCCGACACTCGACAACCAGTGCTCCCACGCTTCCCAAAATATCATTTTGCAAGTATCAAAAACTATGCCAAAAACAACCTGCTACGGGGGGAGACACATACTTTATTGTCGATGAATGCATATACCGAATTCATCAAGTAGATATTGCCAAAGTACCTGCCGCCAAATGGTTCCACATCAATGGACATGGAAAACCAGACTGTTCCTTGCTGCTACACAAACTCATTGTCGACCCGGACATACCCCTTTGTGATCACATCTATGAAATGACACCCCTTCATTTCGCATGGGTCGAAAATAGAATCGTTGAACAAGTCATTCAAAAATATCAATGTCAAGTCACAAAAGTCGCCATGTTGAAGGAGGAAGACGACAAACAGGAACATCCGCATGGAAGATTGAGATCCGTCGTCGCCAGAACCTCCAAACGATTCTCACTCACCAAACGACGAGGCAGTACCAATCCAGGAGCTTAACAACTCCTTGATATCTAGTCAACTGCACGTTGGTTGTTGTGGAATCCTGGGCCAGAAGAGCACCACAAAACGAACTACTGTACGAAAAAGAATTCTTGAAAAGACGATGCGAACACATCTGCTGCTGCAGCTAGCTAGCTAGAGGAAGTTCCAATCACAAGCAAAGTCAGGTTTGACAACTGCACAATGATATCATTCTTGGCTACACAAAAAAGGCCCCAGAAAGTACTCCATGATTGTGTTGCATGGAGCGCCATTGTTGGATGGCGCTTCCAGCTACAGTACGAATTGCTGGGATGTGGGGCTTGCCATACTGCCAAGAGCATTCTTTGCAACACCCTGGCCTCTTGACTGCATGGCGAAGTAGAGAGCCACCCATGCTTTTATTACCCACTTGAAGACATATCATGTACCTTCTCTTCTTGGAAGGACATGGCCAATGCACTCTGCCGGAGAGTTCTCGCACTGAGTGCTGTAGAGTACCATCAACCACAGCCCCAAGTACCAAGTAGATAATATGCATGGCACACCTTAGAAATGATTGGCTTCTTGGAAATTCCAAATGCATTCATGTACATCCCCAGAATTGATAACTCAGCTTCTTTATCCTCTCCCTGACACTCTCCTAAGGCACTGTCCCAACAGTGGTGGAGGATAGCAAAAATCCAACATTCGGACCTCCCAAGCACTGACGTGGCACAGAATGTCTCCAAAAGAGGCCCAACCCCAACAACCAAATTTGGGTTTGTGTGCCGGGTGGCGAGCAACGGTGAGCCCAGACCAAAATACTGATCCGGCATTCAATAGCAACTTTGATTGGAGGAGAATGGGTTTTGGATTCGAACATTCTGGAAGAAAAATAGAAATGAGGACGTAAACAAAACCAAAGTCAAGATAAAACGTAGATGAAAACAATGACAATAGCAGCTTGCTGCACAAACCTAAAAAAAGAGAAGAGATTATTGTTCAAAGTCTTGCCCGGTATTGTGTCGCGCCGGATCATTCCATGAGTTTCCTCCATTACCGGTTCGAATGTGTACGCAATGTAGGGTTGGAGGGTTGTTTTCCCGGCCATGCGGTTTCCTTTTCAATCGTTGGAGTTGTGATTTTCGTTTTTCCTGTTCTGCCAGTTGATGTTGAATCATGGCTTTTGTTTGCGGCGGTTTCCTTGGCTAATGAGTCCGTACGGCCTGGTTGATTTTCAATTGGAGGGGATCTTGTTGCAATCGTCGTCTAGTTGGTTGTTGTTGCATTGCTTCTTCTCGTTCTTGTCGTTTCAATTGCTGTTCGAGTAACAATCCCGTTCTCATTTGCATATTGAGTTTTCGTTCGTGTACTTGATCGGCAAATGTAAAGAGTGCCCAGTATCCCATGCGAAAGAGTACCTTTTGTTGTGGTGCAAATGGATTGGGTACAGGTTCTTTGGTCCACAATTGTTCTTGGACGCATTTCGTGTCATTGACCAACACAACGGCATTGACGTGTTCACTCCATAGATTTGAGCGCATATCAATCATGGGAATGTCCGCCAAACGGGCGGGTATTTGTAATTGTTGAAAAAAGGGGTGGGAGTAACTGTCCACTGCACTGTATTTGACCAATGTTTGCATATATGCCTTGATGGAATTGGGGATGGTCCAATCAATGGTGTGGGGTTGTAGAAATTGGGAGACGTCGCCTCCTCCCGCTACGGGCCAATCAATGAGGAGGACGCGATTGGTACAAATGGCAGTGTAAAGGGCGGACAGAATGCCCTTGATGCGATCTCCGGTACCACCGCAATTACCGTTCGGGACATCTCCAAATGAGATATTTGGCGGCGGGATGTCCACGATTTTGATTGGAATTTTATGTAGTCTTGAAGGAATTGTGGAAAGACCGAGGCGTGGGTGGCAGAGTGGAATCTGGTTGGTTTTTCGATTCCCAACTGGCAGCGGGAATGTCATCGCCATCACCCGTGTCTACTGCAGTGAGTTCATTTGTTGTTGTTGATCTACTTGTTGTTGCTGTGGTGGTGGAAGATTTGTAGGCTCTTGTTGGACTGGATTCTCTTGATCTGTTTCCATTGCTTGTTGTTCGATTGCTGGCTGTTGTTGTGGCTGTGTATCTGTATCTAGGACTCTGGCCACATGCTTATTTTGGACATCCTCGGTACCAGCAACTATTCTTGAAGTAGTATCTATAGTGATGGCGATGGCGCTGCTATTGGTGGGCTGATTATTGACCACAGTCTCCTGTTCGGTAAACGCTTGGAGAGCCAAGGGCATTTGTCGTAGGACAACCATGCCTGTCAAGAACCCCACGAAAAAACTCCGTATTGTCTTGCGGAACCCAATCGATATCATCTTCATCATCACTCTCCAAATCAAAAAAAAAAAGAATAGCGGGGCTCGAATAAGGATGATGTTCCTTGATGTCTCCCGTTTTCAGATCTTCTTCAATATTTCTTGAGCTCCTTTTTCTTTGCATTCATTCAATCAGTCAGTCAATCAATCAAGCAGAAAGACAGACAGACATACATACACCATTTGGCATCTCGTTCACAAACAGCATAGGACCTCTAGTAGCTCTAGTAGATAGATAGATGGATAGACATGCAGATACTGTGGTACCGCCAACAAGCCGTGCTGTTGGGGTCTGAGGTCCTTTTGAGTGTGAGTCGCAGGAGGGAGTGAACACAAAGATGATGCTGCTCACCTCCTGTGTCTGGCAGTTGGACTTAAAGGTCAAATGTTTGGACTTAAAGGTCAACAGTTGGACAAAGCGGTCCAATAGTTGGAAAATAGGTCAAATAAATCCTTCCGCACTCTTCAGTTTCCTTGGCTTGGACGATTGCTAGCTAGCCAGATCGGAGTCGAGTCGAGTCATCTTAGGAGAGAGATTTCATCATTGGATGCGCATTGGCATGTAATAGAAAGAACAAGAAAGAAGATGCACGAACAACAATAAAATAAGAAGCTGATTGTTGAAGATTCTCATAACACCGACCACTGACAATGATACTTCAATCGGTACTATTGGGCTGCTCTTCTTACCTTTGGTTGCTGCTTCGCCAGCCATGAAACCAGGACACTTCTTTGCTGTTACATGCGCTGTTCTTCTCTCTGCGCTCCTGAAGTCTTCGGAATTCAAGAGAACCGTAGGCCAGATCCAAGTCCCCATCGCCCAAGAACCAGGAAGAGAGTCGCAGATATCTTCAATGAGCTTGTCCCTACTACGTGAGAAGGGCCTATCGAATGGAACCAGCATCATTCTGGAAGCTGTGCCGCTTGCTCCATCCCCACTTGAAACCAAAGTCAACCAAGAAAAAGAAGGGGAGGATTGGAGCAAAGAACGCCTGATTCCTTTGTCATCCAAAGTGAGCTCTGCGTTGAGGTTCTTTGCAGGTGGAGCTTCCTATGATATTTGCCTGGTACATGGAATAAGTCACACAGACGTGTATCGGTCAGTTTGGAAGGTAGTTGAGCAGTAAACCAGTGTGATGCCTTGGCATTTACTTACCCTTCCAAGTGGGAGGACCAACAGAAAATTGCTGATGGATTCAAGGTCAAGAGTCGTGGAGTGTTTGAGTGTTGTGCAGGAGCAATCGATGGGATTGTTGTTTGGATAGAGCGGCCCAGCCAGAAGAACTGTGACACTGCAGAGTGTGGGCCCAAGAAGTTCTTCTGTGGCAGAAAGAAGAAATTTGGCCTGAACATGCAAGCAACATGTGATCATGAACGGCGCTTCATGGACATTTCCATCAAACACCCAGCTTCAACCTCCGACTATCTTGCATTCACCACATGTCCCCTGTACGTGAAGATGGAGACAGAGGGATTTATGAAGTCGGGCTTGTGTTTGTTTGGGCACAATGCATATGTCAACACTCCTACATGGCGACACCTTACAAGGCAGTCCGGGTGGTCCAAAGGACGCATACAACTACTACCACTCGAATGTCCGGATTACCATTGAATGTGCCTTTGGGATGCTTGTCCGACGTTGGGGTATCTGTTGAGGCCATTATCCACGAAGTTGACCATCTCCAAAGTGACAGCCTTGGTTCGCTGTTTGTGTCGACTTCACAACTTCTGCATCAATGAGCGACTCGAAAGACTCAATAATCAACAATCCCCATCAGAGCAACAAGACAAAGACATGGCTGATCTACTAGCATCCGATGAGTTGAACATTGTGTTGGGTGGTGCGTGGGCGCGCTGCTGACAATAATGATGGCTTCAGACCAGAGGGATTGCTTCATGGTGGAGAACATTTCGATGATGCTAGCAGGAGTGTGCGCATCAGTGAGTGAGATTGGATGCGCCACTCCCTCGCGACATTATGTGTGAGCGAGTGGAACGCTTGGAACTCACACGACCAACGCCTAATAGCTGGTTTGGTCGCACTCCTGCAAATTCTATCTAGTTATTAATCCATATAGATCCAACATTACGAGTCACACGCAGTTTTCTATCAATGCAATGTATAGTACAATCGGTCGTCCTCGCTCAAACGGATCTGCGATCGTTCGCCGAAATGGATAGATCTGCTAGCGATTGGTGGCGATTGAGCCATGAGGCGAAGAAAAGAGAAACTGCTAAGTCTACAAGTCCATTTCGCTAAGTCTTTCATTTCTTCCTAGTGAGATTAATGTCTACCAAACTCTATGCTCGCATGCAAGTCAACAATAAAGAGAGAGTTGTGCATGCTTTACAGCATCGGTATGGAAGAGGCACACTTGCCACCTTTTTTCTTTTCACTTCAACACAACACAAACAATGCGACCATGGCCACTTTCAATAGCCAGTGCTTCCACTCTCTGGGCAATGCTATCTTCCTCCTCGGTATCTTGGACTTCCTCGGTCCTTTGGCGCTTGCATTCTGCTCCATGATGGCATCCACCATTTCCTGGATCTTTGTGATTCGCTTCTCAAGCTTCCTGACAGTTTCGTCATAGAGTTTCTTCACACGAGGTAGTTCGGTAGTGAGGGCCGTTCTTCGTACATGACGCAGCGATTCTCAGCTTCACGTAGCTCGGTCAACAAAGCGGCGTGGGACATGTTGGACAGAGCATCGCTGATGGAAGAACGAAACTCAGCCACGGCACGAACTTCGGCTTCTCTCTTCCTCCTGTTGACAGAAGCGTTGTCATCTCCCATAGTAGACTGGCAACTCTCCGAATCAGCAGCACAGTTGACCGAGATAAACTCAAGATGTCTTCATGACCTCCTCAGTGTCCGCCACATGCCAGAGATACAGGATGTGTTCGCGAGTTCCAGAATCAAGGAAGCTCGAACGATTGTCCCCTTCCTCGAGCTGTTCTTCTTCCATGTGACCGAACTGGGGCTCTTCTGTTGTCCTCTGACCGAACCCATTACCGCTGAGCTCCCACTTGGAAACAATTTTGACCAGCTTGGCACGACAGTCGCTGAACCTGCGTCTGCTTCTTGGGCACTGATGGTACCTGGCACTTTGTCGAACGAAAGGTCAATGACATCCGCAAAAGTGGGATGCAGTTCAGGTAACATGCGAGAAAAAAAGACATAGCTGTCATCATTGAAATACGAGCGACTGCCTCCCAGTAATCAACAGGCCTTTGGTCAGAGTTTCTGGCGTCCAACTCATCCCTTGTCAATGCCTTGTTCGTTTTCATCAGGAGTTCGCGGTTATCATCGTGGAAGAAGCACTCAATGAGCCTGAGGTATGGCTCGAGGGTCACCCAAGCTCCAGTCTGGTTCTTTTTGGCTGTTTCAGTCTTCTCTTCTGCGGCCTTTGTCAACATGTTGAAGAGCTTTTCTTCTTCAAGTTGCACAAAGACGCGATCAATCACGTCAGACATTGGGTTCTCCTTCAACCAACTGACGAGCTTGTCCTTGTTCCAGTGCCTGCACGAGGGTGCCTTCTTGCTGCTGTCAAGCTTGCAGCGGCGCTTGATTTCTTCCATCAAATCCTTTGCCGTGGGCACCACCTTTTTGGGAACTTCATGCTAACAAAAGGTTCAATGTCAGTATTGCCCAGTTCACGTCCATCAACAGAAGTGAGGCCCATTGCCATGGCCATTAACTCAGGAAGACGACACCCATTGACATTGAAGTAGCGTTCAGCTAGTCCAACGGAGGGATTTGGGGGCAAGATATTGGCGAGATCCTCTTCCGTGATGTCAGCGGGGGATTGGATGGGCTTTGGGGGCGTGGTGATGACAGTCATGGTTGCTTCAGCGTCTACTAAACTGCAAGTCTCCTGTTTCTTGCACTTCTTCTTTTTGTGAGGATCATCTACTAAACTGTGAGTCTCCTGTTTCTTGCACTTCGAAAACAGATAGTCAAGCCGGACAGGTTTAATGCCAAAGCAATGCTGGTTCTGCTTGGTCCTTGGCATGGCTGTCTACTTGGATTGGCACTTTGCCACTACGTCAACAACAACAACAACAACGACAACAAACGAACAACAACGGAAGGTTTGTGCAGCAAGCTGCTATTGTCATTGTTTTCATCTACGTTTTATCTTGACTTTGGTTTTGTTTACGTCCTCATTTCTATTTTTCTTCCAGAATGTTCGAATCCAAAACCCATTCTCCTCCAATCAAAGTTGCTATTGAATGCCGGATCAGTATTTTGGTCTGGGCTCACCGTTGCTCGCCACCCGACACCAAACCCAAATTTGGTTGTTGGGGTTGGGCCTCTTTTGGAGACATTCTGTGCCACGTCAGTGCTTGGGAGGTCCGAATGTTGGATTTTTGCTATCCTCCACCACTGTTGGGACAGTGCCTAAACGATGGAC
>CAICTM010001210.1:0-18669 GCA_903772945.1 Seminavis robusta | reverse complement strand
AGGTTTGTGCAGCAAGCTGCTATTGTCATTGTTTTCATCTACGTTTTATCTTGACTTTGGTTTTGTTTACGTCCTCATTTCTATTTTTCTTCCAGAATGTTCGAATCCAAAACCCATTCTCCTCCAATCAAAGTTGCTATTGAATGCCGGATCAGTATTTTGGTCTGGGCTCACCGTTGCTCGCCACCCGGCACACAAACCCAAATTTGGTTGTTGGGGTTGGGCCTCTTTTGGAGACATTCTGTGCCACGTCAGTGCTTGGGAGGTCCGAATGTTGGATTTTTGCTATCCTCCACCACTGTTGGGACAGTGCCTTAGGAGAGTGTCAGGGAGAGGATAAAGAAGCTGAGTTATCAATTCTGGGGATGTACATGAATGCATTTGGAATTTCCAAGAAGCCAATCATTTCTAAGGTGTGCCATGCATATTATCTACTTGGTACTTGGGGCTGTGGTTGATGGTACTCTACAGCACTCAGTGCGAGAACTCTCCGGCAGAGTGCATTGGCCATGTCCTTCCAAGAAGAGAAGGTACATGATATGTCTTCAAGTGGGTAATAAAAGCATGGGTGGCTCTCTACTTCGCCATGCAGTCAAGAGGCCAGGGTGTTGCAAAGAATGCTCTTGGCAGTATGGCAAGCCCCACATCCCAGCAATTCGTACTGTAGCTGGAAGCGCCATCCAACAATGGCGCTCCATGCAACACAATCATGGAGTACTTTCTGGGGCCTTTTTTGTGTAGCCAAGAATGATATCATTGTGCAGTTGTCAAACCTGACTTTGCTTGTGATTGAACTTCCTCTAGCTAGCTAGCTGCAGCAGCAGATGTGTTCGCATCGTCTTTTCAAGAATTCTTTTTCGTACAGTAGTTCGTTTTGTGGTGCTCTTCTGGCCCAGGATTCCACAACAACCAACGTGCAGTTGACTAGATATCAAGGAGTTGTTAAGCTCCTGGATTGGTACTGCCTCGTCGTTTGGTGAGTGAGAATCGTTTGGAGGTTCTGGCGACGACGGATCTCAATCTTCCATGCGGATGTTCCTGTTTGTCGTCTTCCTCCTTCAACATGGCGACTTTTGTGACTTGACATTGATATTTTTGAATGACTTGTTCAACGATTCTATTTTCGACCCATGCGAAATGAAGGGGTGTCATTTCATAGATGTGATCACAAAGGGGTATGTCCGGGTCGACAATGAGTTTGTGTAGCAGCAAGGAACAGTCTGGTTTTCCATGTCCATTGATGTGGAACCATTTGGCGGCAGGTACTTTGGCAATATCTACTTGATGAATTCGGTATATGCATTCATCGACAATAAAGTATGTGTCTCCCCCCGTAGCAGGTTGTTTTTGGCATAGTTTTTGATACTTGCAAAATGATATTTTGGGAAGCGTGGGAGCACTGGTTGTCGAGTGTCGGGCCATGATTTTTTTGGAAGGCGGCGCTAGCAGTTTGAAATCGAGAGGAACTTGCTGGTATTCCTCTGGCGGGCATTTTGGTACGAAGGGAGTCGCCATTATCTCGGCATCAATGTAATCCTCATCGACGCCATATTGATTCATTCCCTGAGCAATCAACTCGAGATAGCGACATTGGGGTAATGTCTCAATGGGAGAATCCAAGAATTCGTCTTCTACCTTGTCTGAGAACTCCACAAAACGGGCATTCACGGGGTCACTCTCGGTGCGAGGATCTCCTTCTCGTCGTTCCGTGTTGTCGTCGTAGCGATAAGGAATCACGCGATGGTAGGACGGGGTGCTTCCCGCGTCGAATTTGATCAGAGCTTCCCAATCTTCCTGAGATGTCAGCTTCATCAAGAGACCATGCACTTCGTACCCTCTTCTAGGAACAATGTTCGCCATGCCGCCTATGGCAAACGTTAACCGGTAGTCAACAAGGAACGCAGAGCGGATCTCGTCCACATGGATTCCTCGTCTCTTCCGCACCAAGTCGTTCACCACAGGACCATACGCAAAGTAATACAGCTCCTGCTGCGGCTGCTGGCTTTCAGTGTCGTTACTGGGCTGTCCCATACTATTAATAGATAGCTACTACCAGTAGTTGTTGTTGTTGTTCCTTATCTATCTTCTATTGTTACCCTTTAGCTTTTAGTAGATCCCCTCCAACAAGGCGACAAAGCAACTGCTGGCTAGTCGGCAAACAATTATTATGCGCATCAATTGCAAGCAAGTCGCAAAGCAGCTTTCGCTTTCCAAGGTGTCCAAGAAGCGTTCGACACCCAAAGTGGTTACCGGTACGGCTTTCTGTCTCTAGGATGTCCCATCGTGTTCAGAGCTTTAATCAATTATTCCCCTTTGATATGGGGTCTACGTATATGTAGTACCGGTACTCCGGTACAGGTACTCTCGGAGCTCACCATCGAAAAGTATTTAAACACTTCAAACCTGAAACCCTTGTAAAACAAATCGAGCCCTTTTAGCTTCAAGAGAAATTACAAAACCCGTATCCCTAGCTACGACTGCAAAACCAAGAAGCCACGGAGCAATGTCTATTACGTCTCCATGAGACACGCTCCTTTTGGTAACCCCCTCAGTTGCACTCAAAATCGATTTGCCGGCGTTTACTGTGGAAAAAGAGTACCCGCACTTCAGTTGCAGAATCAACGGTCATGTGATCGTTAAGTAACAAGTTCCCTTTCGAAAGATTTAGATTGATTCGATTCGATTATGATGAAAAGAACCAAGTTACTAGGTTAAGGATACTCGTACTGGTACCTCAATCTATCCTCGCACCTATGCTGCCGGTCTGTTCACTTGCTTCGTCGCAAGTCCATTTTGAAGGGAGCACTGACTTCTCTCCCTCATTGAATTCATATGGTAAACAGGAGGTAATCCAAGCTTGGCCGACAACAATGGTGAGTGCTTTCCAATCGGCCGATCGATCGAAATTACGAGTAAGCTTTATCAAGAGTGTTATTGAAGATCAGTTCGAGCCCCCTCATTAATCTATGTACGGAAGGATCAACTCGGCCTCAACAGGTGATTCTCTTTAATTATTCGAATCGATCGCACCTCTATTATCTCATTTCAAGCCTCACTCAAGCCGGTCGTCTCCGGTGCAAATTCGAAAGCCATCCCTCATTCATCCTATGGACCGCGGGAAAGCAGTAGTTCTCGGCCCATGACGGCCAGTTGGTGCAATTTGAAAAGCAAGGGTAAGTCGCTGGTTTTCTTCAGTTCAGCACAGAAAAAAAAACTCATATCTATTTGTTTGTTTCTCTGCTGCACTGCCGACGGCGGCGAACTACCATTGTCGAGTCGTTTTCGAACGACCGCTCCGGATAACAAGAAGATGAGAGGCTACCGCTACGGAGGAGGGGGCTCTGTTAACTCCAGCCCTACCAACAGCCTAAACAGAGGAGCCTATCGTCGTCGAGTCATTGACAGCAACAGCACCGGAAGAGGAACAACACACAAGAGAGTGGATCCTCCTACCGGATTCTATCCCTCTGTTATTTACTAGTTTTGGTGGTGATTCCTGTGTCGGTACCCATTTTCCTGTATGTGCAGGGGTGTAAAATACTCATTAGTTTACAAACTATGGCCACGGAGTGGCTTTTATGACGCGGGCAAGTGGTGGGAAGCCCCCACCTAGCTGAGTCGTCATCTACTTATTTGTCCCAATCAAATGACCTCATCCACTGGCCCAACGTGGAGCCAGCACCAAGTAGGACAGATGCCCTGGGTAGGGGGTGAGCACATTGATAGGGAACCTGCAGCGCAAAACCTGGGTTACAGGGGCTTACACAGGATTTGTCGGTATTGAAACCATTATCACCATAGGGACCGTGAGGACCAGTTAGATTGCCAGACCAAAGAGTGCTCGCCAGTAAGTGTGTCTGGGTGATCAGGTCCCAAGCTGTGGCAAGGGCCTTGGCATGCAAGGCAAGATGCCCAGAGCCCGTAGGAGGTGGTACTCCTAGGCTGGACCAGAGCAGGGTGAACCCATCCAATGCACAAAATTGTTAGATAGAGGCCAAAAAGCAGGCAGAAGATGGGGTCAAATGACACGCTGGCAGTGTGTGGTTCCCAGGAGGGAGGCACAGTGGCTGCGGAGTGTTGTGGGCTGTTCGAGGGTTGTTGAGTCAATAGAAGGAGATAAGGGGGCACTGGAAGTGGGCTGTGCCAGGGGCAGGAGGGAGATCCTGTTGGTGTTGGAGTGTTGTTGTAGGAGTTGGGATGTAGCATGGTTGATGGTGTGTTGTAGGATAGAGGCGTGCCTCTGTTCAAGGGTGAGAACAAAGGCATCCTCCCTGATAGGTAGGGTGTGATTCGGAAGGGTTTGATCCTCAAGATGGCTTCATCTCTAGGAGCTGTTGGTGATCATCTGGGGAGTGGTGTTGTGTAGTCTGCGAGGATGGTGGATGTGGTTGGTTGGGTGAAGTGTGGGAGTGGGGGAAGTCTGGGAGGACCTGGTGGTGGTAGTGACTGAGTGAGAGACATGGTGGGGAGTCATGGTGGGTGGTAGGTGGGGTTGGTGGGAGAGTTGTGTATCTGGAGTATTGACTGTAGTGTCGTTGCTTCAACGAAGAATGGAGGTGCTTGTGAGGTGGCGAGATGATTGATGTGGAAGGGTGTGTTCAAGGGGCAATGCATGAGGCACTGGTAATCAAAGTTTATATCAAGGTGTGGGTTGTTGTTGCCACTGGATCAAGGCTGTGGCCAAGTCTGGTGAGGTATACCACTACCTGCATGCAGAGAAGATGGTGTATCAAGAGGTTAGTTAGGGATTCTTTCAGGGAAACTGGAGAAGTCACGCTATAGCCAGTAGAGGCAGTGGTGGGGATCAAGGGGTGTTGTGGTTGATGGGGCTGTGTTACTGGATGACACTGTTGTTGTCTCATCCGTTGTTGTTCTGTTGTTGTCGTTGTTGTTGTTGTTGTTGTTGTTGTTGTTGTTGTTGTTGTTGTGTTGTTGTTGTTGTCGTTGTCGTTGTCGTTGTCGTTGTGGTTGTCGTTGTGGTTGTTGTTGTTGTTGTTGTTGTTGTTGTTGTTGTTGTTGTTGTTGTTGTTGTTGTTGTTGTTGTTGTTGTTGTTGTTGTTGTTGTTGTTGTTGTTGTTGTTGTTGTTGTTGTTGTTGTTGTTGTTGTTGTTGTTGTTGTTGTTGTTGTTGTTGTTGTTGTTGTTGTTGTGTTGTTGTTGTTGTTGTTGTTGACGTAGTGGCAAAGTGCCAATCCAAGTAGACAGCCATGCCAAGGACCAAGCAGAACCAGCATTGCTTTGGCATTAAACCTGTCCGGCTTGACTATCTGTTTTCGAAGTGCAAGAAACAGGAGACTCACAGTTTAGTAGATGATCCTCACAAAAAGAAGAAGTGCAAGAAACAGGAGACTTGCAGTTTAGTAGACGCTGAAGCAACCATGACTGTCATCACCACGCCCCCAAAGCCCATCCAATCCCCCGCTGACATCACGGAAGAGGATCTCGCCAATATCTTGCCCCCAAATCCCTCCGTTGGACTAGCTGAACGCTACTTCAATGTCAATGGGTGTCGTCTTCCTGAGTTAATGGCCATGGCAATGGGCCTCACTTCTGTTGATGGACGTGAACTGGGCAATACTGACATTGAACCTTTTGTTAGCATGAAGTTCCGCAAAAAGGTGGTGCCCACGGCAAAGGATTTGATGGAAGAAATCAAGCGCCGCTGCAAGCTTGACAGCAGCAAGAAGGCACCCTCGTGCAGGCACTGGAACAAGGACAAGCTCGTCAGTTGGTTGAAGGAGAACCCAATGTCTGACGTGATTGATCGCGTCTTTGTGCAACTTGAAGAAGAAAAGCTCTTCAACATGTTGACAAAGGCCGCAGAAGAGAAGACTGAAACAGCCAAAAAGAACCAGACTGGAGCTTGGGTGACCCTCGAGCCATACCTCAGGCTCATTGAGTGCTTCTTCCATGATGATAACCGCGAACTCCTGATGAGAACGAACAAGGCATTGACAAGGGATGAGTTGGACGCCAGAAACTCTGACCAAAGGCCTGTTGATTACTGGGAGGCAGTCGCTCGTATATTCAATGATGACAGCTATGTCTTTTTTTCTCGCATGTTACCTGAACTGCATCCCACTTTTGCGGATGTCATTGACCTTTCGTTCGACAAAGTGCCAGGTACCATCAGTGCCCAAGAAGCTAGACGCAGGTTCAGCGACTGTCGTGCCAAGCTGGTCAAAATTGTTTCCAAGTGGGAGCTCAGCGGTAATGGGTTCGGTCAGAGGACAACAGAAGAGCCCCAGTTCGGTCACATGGAAGAAGAACAGCTCGAGGAAGGGGACAATCGTTCGAGCTTCCTTGATTCTGGAACTCGCGAACACATCCTGTATCTCTGGCATGTGGCGGACACTGAGGAGGTCATGAAGACATCTTGAGTGTTATCTCGGTCAACTGTGCTGCTGATTCGGAGAGTTGCCAGTCTACTATGGGAGATGACAACGCTTCTGTCAACAGGAGGAAGAGAGAAGCCGAAGTTCGTGCCGTGGCTGAGTTTCGTTCTTCCATCAGCGATGCTCTGTCCAACATGTCCCACGCCGCTTTGTTGACCGAGCTACGTGAAGCTGAGAATCGCTGCGTCATGTACGAAGAACGGGCCCTCACTACCGAACTACCTCGTGTGAAGAAACTCTATGACGAAACTGTCAGGAAGCTTGAGAAGCGAATCACAAAGATCCAGGAAATGGTGGATGCCATCATGGAGCAGAATGCAAGCGCCAAAGGACCGAGGAAGTCCAAGATACCGAGGAGGAAGATAGCATTGCCCAGGAGAGTGGAAGCACTGGCTATTGAAAGTGGCCATGGTCGCATTGTTTGTGTTGTGTTGAAGTGAAAAGAAAAAAGAAAAAGGTGGCAAGTGTGCCTCTTCCATACCGATGCTGTAAAGCATGCACAACTCTCTCTTTATTGTTGACTTGCATGCGAGCATAGAGTTTGGTAGACATTAATCTCACTAGGAAGAAATGAAAGACTTAGCGAAATGGACTTGTAGACTTAGCAGTTTCTCGTTTTCTTCGCCCTCATGGCTCAATCGCCACCAATCGCTAGCAGATCTATCCATTTCGGCGAACGATCGCAGATCCGTTTGAGCGAGGACGACCGATTGTACTATACATTGCATTGATAGAAAACTGCGTGTGACTCGTAATGTTGGATCTATATGGATTAATAACTAGATAGAATTTGCAGGAGTGCGACCAACCCAGCTATTAGGCGTTGGTCGTGTGAGTTCCAAGCGTTCCACTCGCTCACACATAATGTCGCGAGGGAGTGGCGCATCCAATCTCACTCACTGATGCGCACACTCCTGCTAGCATCATCGAAATGTTCTCCACCATGAAGCAATCCCTCTGGTCTGAAGCCATCATTATTGTCAGCAGCGCGCCCACGCACCACCCAACACAATGTTCAACTCATCGGATGCTAGTAGATCAGCCATGTCTTTGTCTTGTTGCTCTGATGGGATTGTTGATTATTGAGTCTTTCGAGTCGCTCATTGATGCAGAAGTTGTGAAGTCGACACAAACAGCGAACCAAGGCTGTCACTTTGGAGATGGTCAACTTCGTGGATAATGGCCTCAACAGAATACCCCAACGTCGGACAAGCATCCCAAAGGCACATTCAATGGTAATCCGGACATTCGAGTGGTAGTAGTTGTATGCGTCCTTTGGACCACGCCGGACTGCCTTGTAAGGTGTCGCCATGTACGGAGTGTTGACATATGCATTGTCCCAAACAAACACAAGCCCGACTTCATAAATCCCTCTGTCTCCATCTTCACGTACAGGGGACATGTGGTGAATGCAAGATAGTCGGAGGTTGAAGCTGGGTGTTTGATGGAAATGTCCATGAAGCGCCGTTCATGATCACATGTTGCTTGCATGTTCAGGCCAAATTTCTTCTTTCTGCCACAGAAGAACTTCTTGGGCCCACACTCTGCAGTGTCACAGTTCTTCTGGCTGGGCCGCTCTATCCAAACAACAATCCCATCGATTGCTCCTGCACAACACTCAAACACTCCACGACTCTTGACCTTGAATCCATCAGCAATTTTCTGTTGGTCCTCCCACTTGGAAGGGTAAGTAAATGCCAAGGCATCACACTGGTTTACTGCGTCAACTACCTTCCAAACTGACCGATACACGTCTGTGTGACTTATTCCATGTACCAGGCAAATATCATAGAAAGCTCCACCTGCAAAGAACCTCAACGCAGAGCTCACTTTGGATGACAAAGGAATCAGGCCGTTCTTTGCTCCAATCCTCCCCTTCTTTTTCTTGGTTGATTGGTTTCAAGTGGGGATGGAGCAAGCGGCACAGCTTCCAGAATGATGCTGGTTCCATTCGATAGGCCCTTCTCACGTAGTAGGGACAAGCTCATTGAAGATATCTGCGACTCTCTTCCTGGTTCTTGGGCGATGGGGACTTGGATCTGGCCTACGGTTCTCTTGAATTCCGAAGACTTCAGGAGCGGCAGAGAGAAGAACAGCGCATGTAACAGCAAAGAAGTGTCCTGGTTTCATGGCTGGCGAAGCAGCAACCAAAGTTAAGAAGAGCAGCCCCAATAGTACCGATTGAAGTATCATTGTCAGTGGTCGGTGTTATGAGAATCTTCAACAATCAGCTTCTTATTTTATTGTTGTTCGTGCATCTTCTTTCTTGTTTCTTTCTATTACATGCCAATGCGCATCCAATGATGAATGAGATGGCTTTTGGAGCGTCCATGACTCCTAGTCACGTATTGGATTTTTGGTACTGGGCATTTACCTGTTGGGACACCCTCTGGGACTTCGAGTGACCAAGGGCCTTCATGGTCATAGTTGGATTCTCCGAATGTGCGATTCTTGATTACTGTTGGGACAGTGCCTAAGTAATTGTCTTCCATGCATTTTTGACCACTGTATCTGCGCGCCCCCCCTCCTCCTCCCCCGGACGATACTTCGCGCTTCGCGCGATACTACCGGTACCCTGTTTCTTACTACAGATCCCGATTGAACTGGCCAAAAACCCACGAAACACTTTTCACCCTCTGTTTCAGAAAAAAACTGTGAAACGAACTCAGTAGCCCTCAGTACACTTACTACGTGATTTTAGGGGTAAGAATAGAGTTCTCTTTGCATGACGTCATTCGTGGCTCTTTTTCTACCGTACTGTTACCGTTTTGTGGGCAATTCTTGATTTTTGTGTAATCTGACGAATGTTCTTGCTAGTAGGTTTTCTACTGAATTTCTACGCGAACAGGGGAAAAAACTGAAACAGAGGGTGAAAAAAGTGGTTCGTGGGTTTTTGGCCAGTTCAATCGCGATCTGTAGTACTATTCAAAAAGTATTTTCTCGACGATGTATGAGTAGGGTTCAGGTTCAAGCCTTTCTTCTTCAATCGTCTCGTTTGGTCCCCACTACAATAATAACAACGCAAGCACCACAACGAACAAACAGCAAGCTCACAAGCTCTGGCTCTCTTTGTGCTGTTGTTTCCCCCTTTACTCTTTATCCCTGTGCCCGTACGCACTGCAACCAGGCCTCTTTTTTGTATTTGTCGAACGAGAGAAGCCCCAAGGTGGTTCAATTTATCGGGCTGCATTTCGCCGATTACGGCACATCAGCGCACTTCGACCTCTTTCGTTATGGCCACCGCTTCGCGTCAGGTGCAGTTCCAGGGGATTGATTCGGTGTTTGAGAGTCAGAAAACAGAGAGGGGAAATCGAGAACGCAAGGCCCACCGTGAGCGGAAGAAAGTAAGTAAGGGCAGCGCAGCGCTGTGGTGGCGTGTACTCTGTGCATAAATCGACCAGATCGTCCCTTTCATTGACTCGTTTCGTTTCGGTTTGTGTTTTTGTACTTCAGGCGAAGAAAATGGCGGAAAGGGACGCGAAAGAGCATCTTCGGTATTTTGTTCTGTTCCTACAGACGTATCAGATCCAACGTCCTGGTCCACCACGTCCAACGTTGCGTGAGATGATTCAGTCAGTCAACGGCGCCATGGGTATTTTGGGACTTTTGTTTCCTGATGCTGCCGACGACACTGCGGCTTGGAAGCGTTCGATAATATCGTGCACTGTCCCAACAGTGGTGGAGGATAGCAAAAATCCAACATTCGGACCTCCCAAGCACTGACGTGGCACAGAATGTCTCCAAAAGAGGCCCAACCCCAACAACCAAATTTGGGTTTGCGTGTCGGGTGGCGAGCAACGGTGAGCCCAGACCAAAATACTGATCCGGCATTCAATAGCAACTTTGATTGGAGGAGAATGGGTTTTGGATTCGAACATTCTGGAAGAAAAATAGAAATGAGGACGTAAACAAAACCAAAGTCAAGATAAAACGTAGATGAAAATGACAATAGCAGCTTGCTGCACAAACCTTCCGTTGTTGTTCTGTTGTTGTCGTTGTTGTTGTTGTTGACGTAGTGGCAAAGTGCCAATCCAAGTAGACAGCCATGCCAAGGACCAAGCAGAACCAGCATTGCTTTGGCATTAAACCTGTCCGGCTTGACTATCTGTTTTCGAAGTGCAAGAAACAGGAGACTCGCAGTTTAGTAGATGATCCTCACAAAAAGAAGAAGTGCAAGAAACAGGAGACTTGCAGTTTAGTAGACGCTGAAGCAACCATGACTGTCATCACCACGCCCCCAAAGCCCATCCAATCCCCCGCTGACATCACGGAAGAGGATCTCGCCAATATCTTGCCCCCAAATCCCTCCGTTGGACTAGCTGAACGCTACTTCAATGTCAATGGGTGTCGTCTTCCTGAGTTAATGGCCATGGCAATGGGCCTCACTTCTGTTGATGGACGTGAACTGGGCAATACTGACATTGAACCTTTTGTTAGCATGAAGTTCCACAAAAAGGTGGTGCCCACGGCAAAGGATTTGATGGAAGAAATCAAGCGCCGCTGCAAGCTTGACAGCAGCAAGAAGGCACCCTCGTGCAGGCACTGGAACAAGGACAAGCTCGTCAGTTGGTTGAAGGAGAACCCAATGTCTGACGTGATTGATCGCGTCTTTGTGCAACTTGAAGAAGAAAAGCTCTTCAACATGTTGACAAAGGCCGCAGAAGAGAAGACTGAAACAGCCAAAAAGAACCAGACTGGAGCTTGGGTGACCCTCGAGCCATACCTCAGGCTCATTGAGTGCTTCTTCCATGATGATAACCGCGAACTCCTGATGAGAACGAACAAGGCATTGACAAGGGATGAGTTGGACGCCAGAAACTCTGACCAAAGGCCTGTTGATTACTGGGAGGCAGTCGCTCGTATATTCAATGATGACAGCTATGTCTTTTTTTCTCGCATGTTACCTGAACTGCATCCCACTTTTGCGGATGTCATTGACCTTTCGTTCGACAAAGTGCCAGGTACCATCAGTGCCCAAGAAGCTAGACGCAGGTTCAGCGACTGTCGTGCCAAGCTGGTCAAAATTGTTTCCAAGTGGGAGCTCAGCGGTAATGGGTTCGGTCAGAGGACAACAGAAGAGCCCCAGTTCGGTCACATGGAAGAAGAACAGCTCGAGGAAGGGGACAATCGTTCGAGCTTCCTTGATTCTGGAACTCGCGAACACATCCTGTATCTCTGGCATGTGGCGGACACTGAGGAGGTCATGAAGACAATCTTGAGTGTTATCTCGGTCAACTGTGCTGCTGATTCGGAGAGTTGCCAGTCTACTATGGGAGATGACAACGCTTCTGTCAACAGGAGGAAGAGAGAAGCCGAAGTTCGTGCCGTGGCTGAGTTTCGTTCTTCCATCAGCGATGCTCTGTCCAACATGTCCCACGCCGCTTTGTTGACCGAGCTACGTGAAGCTGAGAATCGCTGCGTCATGTACGAAGAACGGGCCCTCACTACCGAACTACCTCGTGTGAAGAAACTCTATGACGAAACTGTCAGGAAGCTTGAGAAGCGAATCACAAAGATCCAGGAAATGGTGGATGCCATCATGGAGCAGAATGCCAAGCGCCAAAGGACCGAGGAAGTCCAAGATACCGAGGAGGAAGATAGCATTGCCCAAGAGAGTGGAAGCACTGGCTATTGAAAGTGGCCATGGTCGCATTGTTTGTGTTGTGTTGAAGTGAAAAGAAAAAAGAAAAAAGGTGGCAAGTGTGCCTCTTCCATACCGATGCTGTAAAGCATGCACAACTCTCTCTTTATTGTTGACTTGCATGCGAGCATAGAGTTTGGTAGACATTAATCTCACTAGGAAGAAATGAAAGACTTAGCGAAATGGACTTGTAGACTTAGCAGTTTCTCGTTTTCTTCGCCCTCATGGCTCAATCGCCACCAATCGCTAGCAGATCTATCCATTTCGGCGAACGATCGCAGATCCGTTTGAGCGAGGACGACCGATTGTACTATACATTGCATTGATAGAAAACTGCGTGTGACTCGTAATGTTGGATCTATATGGATTAATAACTAGATAGAATTTGCAGGAGTGCGACCAACCCAGCTATTAGGCGTTGGTCGTGTGAGTTCCAAGCGTTCCACTCGCTCACACATAATGTCGCGAGGGAGTGGCGCATCCAATCTCACTCGACTGATGCGCACACTCCTGCTAGCATCATCGAAATGTTCTCCACCATGAAGCAATCCCTCTGGTCTGAAGCCATCATTATTGTCAGCAGCGCGCCCACGCACCACCCAACACAATGTTCAACTCATCGGATGCTAGTAGATCAGCCATGTCTTTGTCTTGTTGCTCTGATGGGGATTGTTGATTATTGAGTCTTTCGAGTCGCTCATTGATGCAGAAGTTGTGAAGTCGACACAAACAGCGAACCAAGGCTGTCACTTTGGAGATGGTCAACTTCGTGGATAATGGCCTCAACAGAATACCCCAACGTCGGACAAGCATCCCAAAGGCACATTCAATGGTAATCCGGACATTCGAGTGGTAGTAGTTGTATGCGTCCTTTGGACCACGCCGGACTGCCTTGTAAGGTGTCGCCATGTACGGAGTGTTGACATATGCATTGTCCCCAAACAAACACAAGCCCGACTTCATAAATCCCTCTGTCTCCATCTTCACGTACAGGGGACATGTGGTGAATGCAAGATAGTCGGAGGTTGAAGCTGGGTGTTTGATGGAAATGTCCATGAAGCGCCGTTCATGATCACATGTTGCTTGCATGTTCAGGCCAAATTTCTTCTTTCTGCCACAGAAGAACTTCTTGGGCCCACACTCTGCAGTGTCACAGTTCTTCTGGCTGGGCCGCTCTATCCAAACAACAATCCCATCGATTGCTCCTGCACAACACTCAAACACTCCACGACTCTTGACCTTGAATCCATCAGCAATTTTCTGTTGGTCCTCCCACTTGGAAGGGTAAGTAAATGCCAAGGCATCACACTGGTTTACTGCGTCAACTACCTTCCAAACTGACCGATACACGTCTGTGTGACTTATTCCATGTACCAGGCAAATATCATAGAAAGCTCCACCTGCAAAGAACCTCAACGCAGAGCTCACTTTGGATGACAAAGGAATCAGGCCGTTCTTTGCTCCAATCCTCCCCTTCTTTTTCTTGGTTGACTTTGGTTTCAAGTGGGGATGGAGCAAGCGGCACAGCTTCCAGAATGATGCTGGTTCCATTCGATAGGCCCTTCTCACGTAGTAGGGACAAGCTCATTGAAGATATCTGCGACTCTCTTCCTGGTTCTTGGGCGATGGGGACTTGGATCTGGCCTACGGTTCTCTTGAATTCCGAAGACTTCAGGAGCGGCAGAGAGAAGAACAGCGCATGTAACAGCAAAGAAGTGTCCTGGTTTCATGGCTGGCGAAGCAGCAACCAAAGTTAAGAAGAGCAGCCCCAATAGTACCGATTGAAGTATCATTGTCAGTGGTCGGTGTTATGAGAATCTTCAACAATCAGCTTCTTATTTTATTGTTGTTCGTGCATCTTCTTTCTTGTTTCTTTCTATTACATGCCAATGCGCATCCAATGATGAATGAGATGGCTTTTGGAGCGTCCATGACTCCTAGTCACGTATTGGATTTTTGGTACTGGGCATTTACCTGTTGGGACACCCTCTGGGACTTCGAGTGACCAAGGGCCTTCATGGTCATAGTTGGATTCTCCGAATGTGCGATTCTTGATTACTGTTGGGACAGTGCCTAAGTAATTGTCTTCCATGCATTTTTGACCACTGTATCTGCGCGGCCCCCTCCTCTCTCCCCCAGAACGATACTTCGCGCTTCGCGCGATACTACCGGTACCCTGTTTCTTACTACAGATCCCGATTGAACTGGCCAAAAACCCACGAAACACTTTTCACCCTCTGTTTCAGAAAAAAACTGTGAAACGAACTCAGTAGCCCTCAGTACACTTACTACGTGATTTTAGGGGTAAGAATAGAGTTCTCTTTGCATGACGTCATTCGTGGCTCTTTTTCTACCGTACTGTTACCGTTTTGTGGGCAATTCTTGATTTTTGTGTAATCTGACGAATGTTCTTGCTAGTAGGTTTTCTACTGAATTTCTACGCGAACAGGGGAAAAAACTGAAACAGAGGGTGAAAAAAGTGGTTCGTGGGTTTTTGGCCAGTTCAATCGCGATCTGTAGTACTATTCAAAAAGTATTTTCTCGACGATGTATGAGTAGGGTTCAGGTTCAAGCCTTTCTTCTTCAATCGTCTCGTTTGGTCCCCACTACAATAATAACAACGCAAGCACCACAACGAACAAACAGCAAGCTCACAAGCTCTGGCTCTCTTTGTGCTGTTGTTTCCCCCTTTACTCTTTATCCCTGTGCCCGTACGCACTGCAACCAGGCCTCTTTTTTGTATTTGTCGAACGAGAGAAGCCCCAAGGTGGTTCAATTTATCGGGCTGCATTTCGCCGATTACGGCACATCAGCGCACTTCGACCTCTTTCGTTATGGCCACCGCTTCGCGTCAGGTGCAGTTCCAGGGGATTGATTCGGTGTTTGAGAGTCAGAAAACAGAGAGGGGAAATCGAGAACGCAAGGCCCACCGTGAGCGGAAGAAAGTAAGTAAGGGCAGCGCAGCGCTGTGGTGGCGTGTACTCTGTGCATAAATCGACCAGATCGTCCCTTTCATTGACTCGTTTCGTTTCGGTTTGTGTTTTTGTACTTCAGGCGAAGAAAATGGCGGAAAGGGACGCGAAAGAGCATCTTCGGTATTTTGTTCTGTTCCTACAGACGTATCAGATCCAACGTCCTGGTCCACCACGTCCAACGTTGCGTGAGATGATTCAGTCAGTCAACGGCGCCATGGGTATTTTGGGACTTTTGTTTCCTGATGCTGCCGACGACACTGCGCGCTTGGAAGCGTTCGATAATATCGTTACAACCAGACAACTCCCCCTGGAGGACAAAAGTGGACTCAGAGCTCACATTGGAGAGCTGACTGTACTTATGCGACTTTGTCAAAATCAGGGTATCTACACGGACCTCGACCGTTTCTATCAGGAACTTCGTCATTCAGACCAGCTTGGAACTCTTGATGAATACTTTGCTGGTTTGGCTCCGAACAATGAAGAGCAATTTCGCCAAGTACTAGCGCAGCTTCGAAGACACGGTCTTGGCTTGACCCGTGCTAACGACATGCCCGAAGTGGACAGGAATGGACTCCGAGGTTTTATGGATGCTCATG
The DNA here is from genome assembly GCA_903772945.1 of Seminavis robusta. Classification (NCBI taxonomy): domain Eukaryota; phylum Bacillariophyta; class Bacillariophyceae; order Naviculales; family Naviculaceae; genus Seminavis; species Seminavis robusta. The sequence continues at coordinate 3,063 of CAICTM010001210.1, read as the reverse complement.
CTGCGGCAACACGAGCTGACCAGAATGCTCTAGTCAGTTCTTCTGACGAATCATCCGCTGACGGCGATGAATTGAGACGGCTTGACTGAAGGCGATCCCACCTAGTGCTTCCTTTGACGAAGAAGACAACAGCAAGAAAAAAGAATCACGGCGGAAAGGAAAGGACAAGGAAAAACCAGAGAGCAGCACTAAAAGAATTCCAAGACGGGCCAAGTCGACGGAAGATGGCCAACCGCCTCTTTCCGGTCCAGGTGGGCGAGCTAGGGCCGCGGACAGCGATCGAAGGCGACGTGGTACCATGCTGGATAGAATTGGTGCGTAGAGCAGACAGACACGAGCCAGCGGCAACACAGAGAAGGAGCTACGATGCAACTTTTTGCGTGGATAAGCCGCGTGTACAGTCATAAATGGACACTGTTGTTTGGGCGATTGATGAAACGGGGGTACTACAAGTTCAGTATGCGGGGCGATGGACATACTAGTACAAGCTAGAAAAGACAATGACCTGATGTGATGAAAGAGAACCAAAAATAGAGAGGTTCCAATCACAAAAAAAGGAACATTCCCGTAGTGGTCGACAACTACCTGAAGAATGGATCCTCGGCTAACGGGGAGAACAAATCAACAAGATCTGCCATCGTTCTAAGCGCCTGCTGCACTTATGAAAAAGAGAAACGAGGAATCGCTAGCTTTACTGAGAATACTGCAGAGAACGTCGTCTGCGAAGGTCAGAGGAAAATGGTAATCCTCGACCAATTCCACCCAAATCAGGCTTTGAACAGATATGAGTGGGATGAAGGGAAAGAAAAGCTTGAATGGGTGTGCATAACCCCAGTGAAGAAAGCAAGAACTGACCCAGGTGCTCCCATTGAGGAACAGATAGATTTCGTTCGAAGACCAATGCATAACCCATACTTTGGAAAGCCTGTTAATGCCATCGTATATTCAGGACCCAGAGGGCAGGACATTTCCTTCTACAGCAAGGAGGCAAGACAAGATGAGTTCATTGATATAGGAGTTTGCACAGGCAAGACCAAAGAAAATGAACGGTACACCCACCTAACTATCCCCAGACACAGAGTTGATAAGTGGGGTGGAGACTTGATGAAAGAGATCAAACTTGACCAGCTATGCACGTGAAAACACCCACCAGGAAGTCATGGACCGACACAACAGCAACCCGAGACTCACAGAGCTGGTTAGGGAAGAAATGGTCTTGAGGAACGGTGGTCATCGCCAACCCGCTCTGGGCAAGCGGTCGAAAGGTAGCATTCGAAGCATTCGGAGGTCGGGGAGTAGCAACTGGCCCCAGCGGCCATATGCTCATGAACGTTTATGGTGGCCCCGAGGCTGCAATTGTTGGAGAACGCCTACCGGGAGTGGGCTTGCGTTTATGTCAATAGTTTAGATTCAGCCTGTGGCCCAGATAACCAAATTTACTAGCTACGTAGCTAGCTAGATTATCTACTAAAGTGGTCACATTATTTTTTAACCAACGTTGGATTGGAAAGTAAGTTGGACATTGGAACACCGTCGGCAATAGAATTATCGGCCATTGTCACCAAAGTAAATATCAATAATGTCTTTAACAGATATTGGTTTTTTAGGAATTGTGAGATTCAGTCCCCAATAAGGATAGGATTCAAGTTTATTCGAGTCAGCCATCCTGCTGATGTCACTCTTCGCGATCTTTGTTTGAAGTTAGTATCTTTGTTTGATTTATCTCGAGCAAGTGTTCGCCAGGATGACGACTCTGCATGATGTCTTCCCAAACGTATGAATGTGGGAGAAAAAATCTGAATTCCGAATTCCCTACCGGTAGACACTTGAACTTGAAGTCCTTACCGGTTAACACATTCGGAACTAATTTGGCAATCGTGATTGAAACAGTTAACGACAGTTATGAGAGCAAGCCGGGACTATGTGTTTCCATCATCACATTTCCCCTGCTAGTCTCTCAGAAGCCAACAAACAACAGGTTCGAATACTGTACATTACAGGTACCTGGTAGCTGCTGCACTACGCTAAAAGCTAGTGTAAAGATCTTTCGAGTGTTTTGAGTTTGAGAGAATGAAAGTTATGAGAGAGATTAGAAAGCTATGAAAACTAATCAACGAGAGAGATCATCATCAAGGGATCGTAGATCTGGCTTCCGCGGGAGACTATGAAGTGTGATAGAGTAGGTTGCGGTAGTAATCCTACGTCTCCACGATCCTAAAACGGAACACGTGGAAGGTTTGTCTAGCTGGATCTAGTAGGTGAAGTATCCACGCTGGCTAAATATCTAGAGCGATGTTTCATCATCAACCTAGTATGACTAGCGCGGTCATGAGAACCCTGTCTCAAATGACATTCACGAGAGACTCAGTATGAGTCGAACCAAACCCTATCTAGGATCGGTCGCGAAAAAGGCTAAGAGCCGTGTATTGCATTCGCCCCCTGACAAGGGTCACAGAAGGCGCGACAGCAGTCGGACAAGGAGAACATATGATTTATTGTGCGGGGCACTCTCATGAATTTGGATGTAGACATGTGCGTCGCACGATGGCAATCCTACAAGGGGATAGGCCTTGTATGGTGTATATACTTATGTTCCAAGTCTGGTAGACTGTGCCGCCGTTGGCGGTAGCATGTTGAGCCGTACAGTGCCATTGTCATTGACTCGGTCTATAGTGTAAGGACCTTTGTATTTGGCTGACCGTACTTGGGTGCTGATACTGTTGATCATCACGGTATCGTTACATTGTATTGATGAGGGTGTAAAATACTCGTTAGTTTAACAAACTATGGCCACGGAATGGCTTTTATGACGCGGGCAAGTGGTGGGGAAGCCCCCACCTAGCTGAGTCGTCATCTACTTATTTGCCCAATCAACATGACTCATCCACTGGCCCAACGTGGAGCCAGCACCAAGTAGACAGATGCCTGGGTAGGGGGGTGAGCACATTGATAGGGAACCTGCAGCGCAAAACCTGGGTTACAGGGGCTTACAACAGGATTTTGTCGGTATTGAAACCATTTCACCATAGGGACCGTGAGACCAGTTAGATTTCCAGACCAAAG
>CAICTM010001209.1:0-34100 GCA_903772945.1 Seminavis robusta | reverse complement strand
AGTAGGGGACGAGAGATGTGGGCCCATTTTTGGCGGGCTTTGATTATATTTTTGTGAACAGCTGGCCAGTCGTTGTTGTTGGCGGATAGGATCCGACCAAGGTATCGAAAGGAAGTGACGGTTTCGATTGGTTGGTTCAAGGCAGTGAAGACAACTTCTCTGGATTTCCGGACAGCTTCCAGGTTTTGGCGTCGGAGTTTTCGTTGTTGGCCCTCAATACAAAGGTGGGAGCTCGGGTGGGTAGTGTTAAGTGCCTGGTAAGTGACATGCATGCCACATAGACGGCAGCGTGGAAGGGGTTGGGATCCTTCGTCTCGGATGCAGATGGTGTCTTGGGGGTGTTTTCTCATAAAATGAATGCGGAGGCCAGCATAGGAAGAGAGAATACCGGGGCAGTCCATTACTGGACAGGGGCATTTCCTGTTGGCCTTAGGCCATTTCATTGTATATTGTTGAGGCTCCGGGTGTTGGGGCAGTGGTGCCGCTGGGAGAGTCTCGATGTGGTGTTGTGATTGGAGGTGGCGGCGGAGGGCTCCCTCGGAGAGGGACTTGTTGCATTCCGGGCACGTTGTGCGACGGCGTTTCTTTTCTCTGACAGTGAGACCTTCGCCAGTCATGCGGCGCTTGTATGCATAAGGAGAGATCTCAACGTGACGGGCTCCAGGGTAGCAGATCATCGTCTTCGTCTTGTTGACGTTAGTTCGTAGTCCGCATCGGCGGAAGAGGTCCACTAATACGTCTAGCGCTCCTTGCAGCCATGCAGCATCCGTGGAGGCTAACAAACCGTCGTCGGCGTAGAAGCTGGTGAGCCGGTCGGCGATCGCGCGTCCAAATCCTTCTTTAACTACGCGGCCAGTATCATCGACAATGGTCTGAAGCCATTCTCGGATAATAGCGTCGACCAGGATGTTGAAGAAGTCTGGGGAAGGGATGCCGCCTTGGGTGACGCCTCGGGTGGGGCGAAATGCTGGGCCGTGGAAGCCATTTTGGCGAGGCACGATTTGCTGGTGGGTCCACCACGCTCGGAGGAGGCGGATGCAGCGTTTTCCGACGCCATATTTCTCCAAGATGGTCAGGAGCCGCGGTCGGTCGACGTTGTCATAGGCTTTCTTCAAGTCCAGAAAGATCTGGTACAGTGGAATTCCTCGGATGTAGGCCAATGTTTGTTGTAGTTTGGCCTCAATGGTGGCTGTGCTGGTGCCGCGCTTGGTTATGAAGCCGTGGAGGAAATCATGGAGTGTGACTTTGGGGGCTACGCGAAGTTGAATGATTTTCTCGCAGATCTTCCAAGCGTGTTCGATAAGGCCGATGCCGCGAGTGCCGCCATCAGGTTTGGGGAGGACGGCCAGGAGTTGCCAGGTGAGTTTGGTGGGAATTTCACCTGTTCGAAAGATGTGTTGAGTGAGCTCAACGAGGAGGTCCCAGTTCGTTGTATCGGCCGGGGGCGGTGGGTCTTTCTGGGATCGGTGGTATTCCTCGGGGTAGGCTAGTCGGATCCACTTTTTGAACGTGTCGGCGGTAAGCTTGGAGTGGCCCGCCGCTCGATGATTTCTCAATTTCATTGTTGCTTCTTTGATTTCATCTGCTGTAGGGATGGAGTCATCAATGGCCGCAGGCTGAACGTGGATGGGTATGGGTTCGCCTGGAGGAGTGGGTTCTTCCGCTTTGTAGAGGGCAGTAAAGTCAGAGGCAATTTGTTGTAGGTCCTGTCGGGATGGTTTCGGTGGGCGATCTCCCAGGTGGCGGTACCAGCGTTTCAGTTCGCCGTAGGAGGCTTGGAGGTTCTTGGTGGGGCCTTCAAGGTGGCTTTGAATGCGCTGGCCAGCTTCTTCCGTGCGACGTTTGCGGTCTCGCTTGATTAGGCGATTGATTTCACGGGTGAGTTGTCTGGCTTTGGTTTTGTCATGTTTTGGGTTACGTCGGAGGGCGCAGCGGGTGTCCATGGATTTCAGTGTATCAGGTGCTAGCCATTGGGGCCGTTTTTTGGTTTGGAGTTCTGGTTGGGGGCAGGCTGCGAGGACTCGTTCGTAAAGGGTGTCAGCATGGGTAAGAGGGCCAATTTTTGGGAGTGTCAGTGGGAACTTGCGACGGCCGTTCAGGTAAGCTTTATGGGATTTCGCTGGGCAGGTGCGGTACCAAGAGAGAAGCATGTGGTGGTCAGATGTAAAGTAACGCGGATTTTTGATTGTAATCCATTGGAAGAGCCGGCGGTCTGGGCCGAGAATGTAGTCGCAGCGTGAGCGGTAGGTTTTGTCAGTGGTGCTGCGATATTGGTACCAGGTGGTGTAATCTGAATGTTTCTTGCGCTGTTTGAAGTGTAGGAGATGGTCCTCCAAGGAGTACGGGGCGAGAGCTTTGAAGACTTCGGCAGTTCGTGGAGCCCGCAAGTTGGAGAGGTCCGCGTTGAGGTCTCCAAGGAGAAGTGGTTGTTGAGTTGGGAATCGTTCGAAAGCTTCTGTCAGGTAAGGTAGGTCATCCAGGTGGGAGGGCGGGAGATATGCTCCAATGATCGGAGTGACTTGGTCCGCGGAAACTAGGATTGCAGAGAGGACGTTGGGGCCATGGCGGCGGAGTGATTCTAGGTGCCAGTTGGCGGGTGCAGGGTCCGTTCTGTAGAAGAGTGCAAGTCCGCCTTGGTTTTTGGTTGTCGTGTAAGTGCAAAAGATGTCAAAGCCACAAGCGTGACGAGTATGAATGTCATTTGGTATTTTGGCTTCGGTGGCAATGAGAATGTCGACATTTTGTTGTTCAAGGTTGCGAGCCAGTTGTAGGAGACGTGTGTTGCGGCCATCTTGCATGTTGTAAGTGCCGAGTTTCACTCCTGGGATTTTTGGGCGGCGTTTGCTTTTTGAGTCGGGTAGTTTGAACAGGGACGCGATGCGTTGACGTCTGGTGGTGACTGATTCTCGTCGGCGGGCTCGTTGTCGGAGGCGTTGTTGTTGTCGTGTTTGCCTAACCATTTGGTCTGTTGGCTTGTGGAAGGGGTTGGTGGTTGGCGGGCCGAAGGATGGTCCAAAAATGTGTCGTCGGATTGATGGTTGATAGGGTGGCGCTTTCGCGAACTGTATGGCTCTGGTATTGGGAGTCCATGGTGTTACTGGTCTGGGGATGTCTTGTGGGGATGGTGGGAGTGGGAGCGGCGGCAGTGGAGAGTGAGGGCGTTCTGGCGGGGGTTGGAGCCGTGTGATGCCGCGGTTGTTGGTCCTGGTGGTGGTGTGTGGGCGTAATGGACGTGGAGAAGGGGTTATTCGTCGGTATGCTGGGCGAGAGAGAGGTTGTCGTGGGCGATAGGTGGGAGGAGGGGGCGTGGTGTGGTGTTGTCGAAGGTGGTTGAAAGAGTAGTTCAGTTGCCGTTGGTGTTGGTCCGGAGGGGTGTTACTGTTGGTGTTGCCCATTGTCACTGGGGAGAGCGGATGGGTGGCCAGACGGAAGTGGTAGGGAGTCTACGGGCGGCACGACTGAGAAAACTCGACAATGGTGGTGGGTCAATGTTGGGCCGCTGCCGAAGCAGCGGCGTTGAGCTAATAAGAGAAAGCAATTGGGTATGTAAGGTAATGATAATGCAACAGTAGAGGGTAGTAACGGGCGAGATCATGGAGTAACAATGGCTATACTTGTTAAACTTGCCACGTGTAGGGGTAGATAGAGATAGGTGTAAGCCAACAAAACTGGAAATTGAAGGTTTAACAAGTTTAAGGGTAGGAATAAAATTATGATTATTCAAGGTTAGTGCACTCATCACAATAAGCCAGCAGAAGCTGCAAAGGTTACAGTTACATAAGGGAATGACAGCTGTAAAGTTATGGTTATCGGGCGGCAACACACGACGAAGTCGGGTGTTGTCGCCAGGGCTAGCCTTTAGAAATAAAAAGAAGATTACAATGAGGGAATAATACTGGGCGGCAACACACGACGAAGTCGGGTGTTGTCGCCAGGGCTACCTTGAAAGAAGGGTGCAATCTCAAACAGATCCTCTTTCTTCTATTTGTCTTTCTGCCGAGGTATCGCAGCTCCCGCTGACTTAATTAGTACCATTGCATCGATGGTTTGGCTCAATGTCATACCAGGCACGACAACTTGCTGCTCTGCAAAAAACTAGCTACTAGCTAGTAGAGTGCTTCGAACCCTGAGATAGAAGCATCAAGGCAAGCTGGCAAAATCCTTCCCGGTGAATGGTATCTTGCTCTAGTACCGGTAGCTCACTGGCTAGCTACTAGCCAGCCAGCAATAGTTAGTGGAATGATTGCGAAGTTCGATCTGCGTCAGGTGCAAACTGGGACCGGCTCGAGCTCGGGGTGAGTCGAGTCCTTGGCGACGACGCTTTTGGGGGTTCTTTGTTTTTTGAGAGGCCCCCAAAAGCACGCACCTTAAGGTTTTGAGTTTCAAGGGTATCATGCGTATAATCTGTATCGTATGTATTGTACGCATCATACGTATCATACGTATCATACATATTATACGTATTATACGTATTATACGCGCGAACGTGGACCAATGAGAACTCCCTTGATCAGCAGCAGTCTTGACACAGCCATTTTTTGAAAAGCACACCAACAACAAAAACACCACCATCAACACTTCTTCTTCTCTCCTCTTGTTGCTCTTGCTATTGTTGCTTCTGTTGTTATTCAGCTATCACACCATCTCTACCACTACTATCAGGTACATTTACTCAGCTTCCTGCCTGTGAAATGGTCAGAGAGAGTGGCTATTCATCCGATGAGCAAAAGTTGATGTCATATCACTCTCTCTTCTTTCCTCCCTCCATGCCATACCCAAGTCTCTCAACAATGCTTTCACTCTTTCTCTACTATTCATAGACTAATAGAACAAGGTGAACAAGGCAGGACACCACCCATGAAGTCAAGGAAGTCAAGAAATAGCACATTTCCATTTCACCAGTAGATCACAGTACTGAAATCCTGTAAGTACCTTTGTATCGTACGTATGATATATATAATATGTATCGTATGTACGATACGTATGGTATGTATTGTATGTATCATACAAACATGTTGTAGAATATGTATCGTATGTATTATATCAATTATATGGATAATGTATATTATACATATTTGTGTATTGTACTGACTGCAATCTTTGTTTCTGCTGTTTGTATATGGCTTTATTCATAGGTATCATGGCTGAAGGTGACACTAACCCCATGGGGGACGATGCCTTAGCAGGAATGCAAATAGATGAAGTGCGCGCTCCTCCTGGCCCGGACAATTGTGGACCTTTTTGGCGTTGGGAAATCTCTGAAGAGCAGCTTGTCGAGTGTGTGAAGGAAAAGATTCCCCTTGTTTTAAGGTCTTATGTTGATCCCGAGAAGAAGGGCAAGATTCAGCTTCATACTATCTTAGACCCACAGGATCAAGTCTACTGTCTGGACTGCGTGGCTCATACTACTGGTTTACCCGAACACCAGATACCTTTAAACCCCCAGTCCCTCAAGCTTCACAAGGCAGGCACGTCATTGTACCAGCATTGCATGGGCAAGGCGGGTAAGACTAAGGGTGTTAAGGAAAGCAAATGTCTCAAGTGTTTTGATGAGGTTGCACAGAATGTCCGTGATAGACGTGCTGCAGCTGGTCAACAAGAAGCAGACAAGCAGCGCAGGATTTTGGAAGAGAAGGAGCGTGCTGCTGAGGAAGCTGCCCGTCTAGCTGAATCCGCTCGTCCCTTCACGATTATCAATGCACTCTTGAGACATGTCGATGCATCCCTCTTCATGGCAGAGTGTTCAACTTCACTTATGGTACTCGTAATCATTCCAAAGTGAGCTCTTTGCTTCAGATGATACCCAAACAGGAGATCCCTTTGCACTTTCTGTTGTCCATGCTAGTGCAAGAAGAATCAAGCTCGATCCGATATTGGATAATGCATTCCTAACATTTTCAGAAAATGCTGCAGCACTGTCGACTTCATCAGCCAGAGCATTGGAATCAATGTCTTGAGGAGCGGCACCTTTTCGTCTTTGTCTAAATCTCAGGTGTCCAGTTTCATAATCGGCAAACAAGACTACAAAAGCCTTTGTCTTATCTGACTGAAGCCGTGCGAGTAGCCGGTCAGCTGCTGTTGCTTCATCAGCAGGGACTTGTGTTTCAACACCATCAGCTGACATTATCGAGAGCACAATCCCTTGCCGGAGATTCCGCTTCATGCCTTCCAGCTGCTTTGAACTCAGGGTAGCACCAGTGGTTTCGTACAGCAAAGTTTTTATCACACTGGGAGGCAAGTGATTTTTCAGGCACTGATCTGCCAATGTGACCGCCTCGGAACTCAAATGTTTGATCTGGACTTGAATTTGGCTAGGGTCGAGCTTCGGATGTCCAATGTGTTTGGTGCTTCCGCCTTGTTTGGCTGGCAGGAACCATCGCCTGTGCTCATTACTGAAGTAAACATTAAAATAGAACATTAAAGCTTGCTTCCTTGCATGCAAGTGCAAATACAGACATCAGTTCCTCTTTGATAAACTTTTTGTCATCTTTGTTGAATTTTCTTGGCAGCCAATACACGTCGGTCTTGTCAATTTGAGCATGGCCAAGTTGGCCAAGCGTTTGCATAATGTCAATTGTAATAGGAGTTTCATTTATTAGAGACGTTGCCACAGCTACACTAATAGAAGGAGGGATCCACTCTTCTACATTGGTATCATATTGGGCAACATCATTCAGTTCAGCAAGATAGGTATCCATATTGGTTGTTGTGACACTTTGGTGGGTGCTTCAGTTCAGATCTTAGAGACCTGAGAACTTAGAGAACTGGCAAAACTTCGTCCTATCATATGATACATATTGTATATATTATATATCATATATATCATATGGTTAATATATATCATAATATTATATCATCTGGTTTTTATGATAATTGTGTTTCGTATGATACGTATCATGCGTACGATATATATGATACGTACAGTATTGTATAGTATAACCCTTCCTCTAAGGTGCGTGCTTTTGGGGGCTTGTCGGTGAACCTACAGTAAGATGCATGTGCCCCATTCCGGTTGTGTTCTTCAGGAGTTCCCACCCGAGCAGAAAGATACGGCACCCGCCAAAGATACCATGACTGACTGCTTGACATCCTTACAATTTGCGAAAGCAAAACAAAGAAACACAAGTACAACAAGCCAACGTCCACAAGTACAACTACAACAATAGACGTAAGTTTCATTCCTTGCAGCATCGATAAGTGTGCCAGTTGGTTGGATGGTCTCTCGGTACGGAAGTGCTGTCTTTTGCGTTTGAATTGCATTTGGAAACTTTCTCGGCTCCATAGCTATGCAGCGCTGCTGGTCTCTGTCGCCGCTTGCCTGAGTGTTTGCGAGTCATAATGATTCCTCTTGGTGTTGGAGTGGGATATATTTCGCAGTCGATGGCGAAGTGCGAAGCTTTTTGTTGACAAGTCGCAAGCCCACGGAAGACTAACCAAGAAGATTTTGGTATCTGTTGTTCCTAGGCACCCAAGCACTCGGATAACTCTACCGTACGTCTGAGCCTCCCAGTTCTTCAAATTCTTCCCACGCCATGACACAACATCGCCTCGGGGTGTGGACGCTCAGATCGCTGGTCGTGGGCGTTTTCCTCTCTATGCATACGTCCGCCCATGCTTCCGCCAGTGACACATTCCACGAAGACGTAGTTGCACCCTCAACGGATCCTGATTTTATCACAGATACGACGAAATACCTTCGATCCTCTACGGTGACCCTCCAGGAGCATCTAGAAGATGTCACTAAAAATGATGAACTGCTGACCCACCTGGACATTCTTTCGGAAGACGAAAAGGTAGGCATGATGGACTCCCTCCGGGATTCCATGGTCAGCTTGGATGCCATGCTTGATGATATCGATTTGTCGGGCAGAGGAATGGAGGAGTTCAAGAGCTTGGCCGAGATTGGAAGGGGATATACTGATAAGGCCGTAAAGGTGGTGGAAGATGCAATCTCCACAATCAAGTCGATAGCACTTTATCCCGATGCCGACCACGACAGTGAAGAGGAAGGGAGGTTCCCTGACTCTCAAGTATCCCGTCGTCTTGATATGGACTTTGGAGAGGATGAAGAAGAGGAGGCATACGATCGTGAGAACAGCTGGAGCCACCGTTTCTATCAGGAACGAAACTCGGGCAACCACAGAAAATAAAGGAAACGAGCACAGGAGAAGTACGGCAGTTCCCACAACTACGGGAGCACTTTCCGTCAACATGCAAACACGCACCATGCTCGGAAGCTGAATTCCTTTCGGGATGCTATTTACAATGGTGACGTTCATTCCGCTTTTGCCTCCTTCAATACTGGACATCACACCAGCGAGTCGCACCATTCCCGAGCCAGACGCTTGGCGGCGAACCAAGCTCGTCGGCTGTCAAAGAAGGAGCAATGCAAACTTCTTGCTGAGTGTGCCAACAGCATGAGTTTGTATGATACTTTTGTGTACTACTATTCAGGTAAGCTTGGTTAAAGCCTACACTGTCAATGAGAAGGTTGCGTTTGGAACTTACGCGGGTCCCTTTCAATTTTGTTGATAGACGATATTGATCCAGCATCTGGTGAGGTGGACAAGAACCTTTTGAAGTTCGATGAGAGGAACATTATCTCGAAGTACGAAAGAATCAAGGTCTTCGCAAAAGAGATTCTCAAGAAGGGGACGTCGAAGCACAGATGCAATGGGCTGCTTCAGACCTTCCATCGTACAATTGAGCATGGGCAGATACCAGAATGGGAAGGTGCCAGGAATGGTTTAGAGGGCATATTCCTTGGAGGACTGAGGAACAGCCCCTCACAACAGTTTCCCCATTTCCTCTTCACAGTGTGAACCAGGTGTGCCTTGCCCAAGGGTCCACGGTGTTCGTGCAGTACCAAGAGATGGCAATGGCTTTGGTTGACCGCACATTTGTGAATGGCTACAGCCAAGTGAGCGAGAAGAAGTGGGTATCAGAGATCAATCACAATGTCAAACTGGTGGCTGAGAGCATTGCAGTGGAGCCATTTCGATGTGCTGAAGAGCTTTTCTATAGAGGCGACAGAAAAGATCGGAAGGAGGAATTTCCATTTGGAGGTTGTGGAGGCAAGAACTCGGACAAGTGTTCCGTTAGCAAGTATAAGTTTCCAATCAGATTCGATGTGGAAACAACACAGTCAAAAGCAACGAAGTATGAGACCCACTTCAAGAGAGTCAGGTGTGACAGGGGATATGAAATCAAGAGCCGTCAGCAGTGTATTGAAGCTGGCCAGAACGTGGGAGGGATTTTGAAGAACGGGGAACTTAAGGAAGGACACTGGGGGTGAGTTTACGCATATGACTATGTTTTGTTGGCGCAGTGTTCGTCTGGCAAACTCATTCTCCTATGATGAAGCCATACACCCTGTGGTTGTTTTCTAAAGCGGGGTGAAGGTGCCATCCTTTGGAATTTAAGTAACAAGAAATGTAGAAATGAAGACTGGAACTACAGCCCAGTTTGTGTTGAGCATCGAAACAGAGATGACTATGAAATTGTCCATTTCAAAACCAAGTGTGACAGTGGATATGAAATCAAGTCTGCAACAGAGTGTGAGGAAGCAGGACTAGCAGTGGGTGGTGAGATCCTCAACCGCTATGTTGAGCAACGTGATTGGGGGTGAGTTCTGCGTCCTGGATTTTGTTTTCTCTAGAGATCAAATTGCTCAGAATTGCTTACTTCAATCAATTAAAGGCACACACCATGCGGTTGCTTCATGTCAAAGGATGGAAATATCAACTTTGACACCGGGAGAGGGAAGTGCAAAAATGATAATGGGAGATACCAATCAATTTGTAAGCGGAAGAAGGACAGAAAATATGTAAGCCTCCGAAAGAGGGTCAAATGTGATCCTGGGTTCGAAATCAAGAGCAAGAGTGAATGCATCAAGGCTGGCCAGGCCATTGGTGGCCGTTTGAATAAGGGCAATCCTCTAATTGGAAACTGGGGGTAAGCTGTCTTGCCTGTTTGCTGACAGATCCATGCATGTCAACACTGATCAAACTCCACCTTCTTCGTGTCCAAATATTTAGCCATACACCCTGTGGCTGTTTTGTGGGGTGGAACAGCCTTACCATTCATTGGGATGATGGATCCAAGTGTGCCAATGATGGATGGAACTACCATACTGTGTGCAAGAACAACCCTGTGTCTGAAAAGTACAAAAGGGTGCAGTTCACAAAGAAGTGTCCTGGAGGAGAGGAAATCACCACTGTCTCTGAGTGTGCTGTGGCTGGTCAGGCACTTGGGGGTTGGTTAGGCGGATGGAAGGTGGAGGTTCGTGATTGGGGGTAAGGAAGGAGAATTGAGAAACGACACGAACAACGTTAGAGCCCTTGTGCTTTTTCTGAAATCATTTGTTCTTCTCTCTCTCTCTCTCTCTTTTGCAGTCATACTCCTTGTGGCTGCTTTTTAACTCGTGATGGGAGGGTCCACTTTGACACAGGGAAAAGTGGCTGTGAGAACCAAGGTTTTAACTATGAAGCTGTGTGCCATCAAGCTCCTGAGAGCAATGGGGTAGGGCGTGATGTACATGGCAAGTTACTGAGCAATGACAAGTCGGGCTTTGTCACAATGAGCTATGAGAAGGTTCGACGTACAGCAGATTCATGCATCAACACTCAACTTGCTGAGTTGCATGAGGATTGCTTGAAAGAATCAAACAAGAAGCAAAACTCAAAGTACTATGAATGTAAAGTGGAGAAGAGGGAGAAAGCCATCAAAGAATGTGACCGTTTTGGACCAGTCCAGACTGCATTGGACCTTGTTTTTGGTTCTCAAACTTCTCCTGGCTTCATCTGCGGAATCAAGGATGCCATTGTAAATGATGGTGTTCCAATGCCAGGTAAGTGCCCAAAGAAACTCAGCTTCAAGCCCAAGGCCCCGAGCCTGATCCTACTCTGCTACATTATCTTGCAATCTGCTACATTCTCTGCAAAAGGATCCTGTTGCTTGGATGCCCCCTATGAGCTTGATGGAGACTTGTGGGGACAGCCAGTGAGTCTTTTACTCTGCTTGTCTTTCTTTCTTGAAATCTGATATCTTCTACTAATAACGCCCTTTGTGTTCCTTTTCCCCAAGTACGACTGCGAGTCGAACACTCCATGCAAAACCCCTGGACCTTTTTTGGCTGGGGTGAACAAGGATGCCTGTGATGCCCATGGCGGTACTTGGTGTCCTTCTAAATCAACCTGTGCCACGCTCAAGGACTGCATTGATTCCCTCATTAAGGAGGCGACCAAGGAGGAACGTCTTGCATATGAAGAGTACCTCAGGGGAGCACCAACCATAGAGGATCCAACAGACCGTCATGCCTGTGGAAGGACACGTGGATACTTTGGCTTTGACGAGAACTTCATCAATGTAAGTCCATTAGTCATTCGATGGCTCCTGATTTTGCTTCTTCATCCGTCCTTTTCCAATGGGAACTTTCCTTTCATTGCTTTAGGACCAACAAATCTGTGAAGACATTGAACAGCTGAAGTGGGCTCGGAACTTGAATTTTTCAAGCAAGGCAGCGATGTGGCAGAAAGCGGCAATGGTGATGTTCCAGCACTAGCCCTCATCCCACCTGACAGGAGTAAGAATAATTCGTTTACCAGCCATCTACTGGTCGCACCCAATGCCTAACGAGACACCTCATTCTTGTTTGTGCTAGGTTCGTCGACGGCTCCAGCCGTACAGGGTCATGATGCCTGGCAGGGTACCGTTTTTGCCTTGAAGGTTCTCAGCGGTGCTTTGGAGTTTATCATGCAGCGCTTCAGTGACATTGAGTGTCCTTGTGGTCCTTTCTGCATAGCTGAAAATGTGTGCAAAGGAGTCAAAGAGACACTCATCCCGATATTCACCATCATATTCCAGGTTGCACAACAGGTAGGTAGATAGAGCATGAGAGGAACCTGAACTGCAGGACAAGACAGATCTCATCATTGTTCGTTTCAGCTTTTCCAAGTGGCTGAAAATCTCTTTGAATTGTTGTCTGGCGAGGCTGATGTCATTCGAGCTCAGGAAAACACCGAAGTACTCTTTGAGAACATGCAATTGGTGGGTAGCGGACCAGGTGTGGGCGAGGTGTTTTGCTATTCGCAATCGCACATCACGCTCAACCTTGCTTGCTTCTTTTGACATGACTCAAACACCCAACCAGATGGCCGACTATCTTGTTGATATGCGTGCAGAAAACCGCAAACGCAATCATCGCGACCTCGCTTACGGCAGTGATAACCATCATGCTGCCGCCGACTTCAAAGTCGAAGTCCAAGTCTTGCCGGACAAGTCCGTGGTTGCCCTCACAACTGTGAATGGCGTTCAAGTGGATGCCAACTTTACATTTTCAAAGCTGGACGAGAGCAAGAATGAGATTTCGGTCGACTTTACCACAACGGTGCTCGAGCCAGGAAAGACTGTTCTGGAGTTTGGGGGTGACGTTGGTGCTTTTCTGTTCATGAAGGCGTCCCCCCTCGGCGGGGATCAGAAGAAGAGCCAACTCGTCTCGTTCAATTAGGGATTGTCCCCTGCAGCCACCAGAAGAATCAAATGGATTGAGACGCTTCAGGTGCTCTTGAGGACGTGAGGACGTAGATACATATTACATGATTGGCCATTGAAATAATAGACTTCCGTACAGACTTTTCGTCGAGCTCTATAGCCAGCTAGAGAATAAGAGGAACGTGGTGATTGGGTCCCGACATCTCGTGGTGGGCAGAGCTCAGACAAAGCACGACCACTCCTTCTTCGGGGTCGTCGACTGACTGTGCTCGGAGGAGCAAAGGGACTAACCGTGCCGGTACGGCATATCGGAGGTCCCACCCGACCATGATCACACCCGCAACCTATGAATTCCAAGATGCCGTGAAGTAGCTACGAGTAATCGATCGTACCGCTCAGGAGCATACCGATGAATAACGACGTCTTGATTGTACGGTACGGGAGAGTACCGGTATCATTGGTTCCTCGGGTAGCTTTTCCCACGGGAACCTGAACTTCAATGCTTGGCGACGGGTCGTTTGGTCAAATCGTGGAGAAGTTGCACATTCAACGAAGAAATTGCTCGCAACGGCGGGACGTACCGTTGGCTCGCTCACTGGCTCTAACCCTGACTCTCCGCCTCACAATTTACGGTTCAAACGGATGGCGGAATGGGGCATTTTTTGAAAAAGCGCTCCCATTTCCGTAGTGTACCGGTGGTAGAGCAAAGAGTATCCGGAGCACCTCTATCATAAAACAGATCAGATCAGAACAGGAGAAGAGACCATGATGAAATTATCAAGCTCTCGCGCTGCTAGGAGTAGACGCCACGGAGGACTGTTACCCATGGGAATCCTGCTGAGTCTTCTGCTCCTTGCTCCGGTCTCCTCCCAGACTTATCCTCAAGAATGCGCCAACTACGCTCCACCAGCAGTCATCAAAGGCAACAAGATCTTCGTCAGCACTACCGGAGAGTATCTACCAATCAAGGGGTAAGTTTGAACTAAGGTGTTTGAATGAATGTGTTTACTGATCTCTTGCTAATTCTTGATCACTGTCAATATTTTTGGGTATACCGTATGCGTGGCGACGGCTGTATCTGGTTGATTATCTTTCGAATATCACCATTCTTGATCTCCTACCAACCAATAATTCAATCAGCATCAACTATTATCCTCGACCTAACGATGGAGACTTGGTGTTGGGGAACTCTCAAGACTTCTACTCGGAAGAATTTCGAAGCAGTTGGGAGCGTGACATTGCTCACTTCCAAAATCTTGGTATCAACGCCATTCGTCTCTATGCCGTAAATCCAGGACTGAATCATGATGGGTTCATGTGTGCTCTCAAAGCAGCGGGAATTTATGTGATTGTTGGATTGGCAGCAGACTGCGAGAACTGTGCGGTTCAGTGGCAAGATCCACCCAATTGCTACCCCCTCAGGCTCCAACAACGAGGGCAATTCATCATTCAACAGTTTGCTCGTTATGAGAATGTCTTGGGCTTCAGTGCTGGGAATGAAGTTTCGTTGAGTGCATACTCGGATAAGGGCAATCTACCCTGTCAAAAGAAGTTTATCCGTGACATGAGGGCCTTCATTCAGCAATGTGCCGCTAGCAGTGGCATGAGGCATATTCCCGTTGGAGTCATCTTTGCGGATCACGATCGTGAAATCAAGGCCCAGTATTACAATTGTCGTTCCGATCCTCAAGATGACTTGGAAGAAGCGGAGTTTCTGGGAATCAATAGTTACCTGCATTGTGACGGCAGTGCCACAGATATTGATGAGCTCATTGGATATAAAACTCTCTTGGCAGGCTTTCAATCCTGGGGCCTCACTGTTCCTGCCTTGTGGACGGAGTTTGGCTGTTTGAATGATTCCTTTGAGACTATTGGGGATCACCAAGCTCAGAGGAACTTTCTCCAGGTAGATGCACTGTTTTCACCCGAGTACAGAGAAGTTTTCAATGGCGGATTTGTTTTTGAATACTCAACAGAGAAAGTGTACAGTGAGAGCCAAGCCCCTTTTCCATTTACCGGCTTTGGTCATGGCAATTATGGCGTGGGGTACTTTTCTCCTGAGAACTGCAATGGTATTGACATCCCTTGTGAGTACATTCCAAAACCCCAGTTTCAGTCATTGGCCAGTCGCTACAATGCCGTAGATGCTGCTGTGGCCAATGAAGTGACCCTGAGCAGCTTCAATCCACCGGTGCTGGATCCACCAGCTTGTCCTACTGAAGTCCCCGCGTTGAGCCAGTTTGTATGGCCCACGGATGACCCAAACATTCAACCCCGGCAATGTCCTGTTTTGGTTCCAGTCTACTGCTTTGGAGTACCAGGCGATTGTGTCACTGTGCCGCATCCGTCCACGGAAATCTTGGACACTGGCGCTATCGACGAAATCTTTGACACCGACCCTGTCAACGTTGAACGAGTCACCAATACAACGGCACCGGTGAAGACTTTGTCTCCCACTACGTCCGCTGTCGTCACACAGTCACCAACTACCAATGCGCTCACAACAACAACGACAGCTCCATCGTTTGCAGAGTCGCCCGGCACTGCTTCACCGTCGTTAAGGGCCACTAGTAGCACTACCAGTACACCAACTGTGGCCCCCATTGTCACGGCAGCACCGACGGGAGTGACCTCAGATCCCACAGCACCCCCCACTGTAGTAGCCACCCCGGAACCAACGACAGGTGAACCAACCAGGCAGCCGTCGGCAAGGCCATCCACGGCTTCTCCTACCTTTACGCCAACCGATGGCCCGTCTGCTAGCCCATCAGCGACGATCGAAGCCCCCGCAGAGGATGGAGAAACTGGCAGCGATCTCGATACAGTGGAGGGTATCTCATCATCAGGGCAAGACGTCTCGAACACAACAAACGGCAGTAACACTACCGGAGACGACTTGACGGAAGCGCCAACGTTTGAACCAACAGAAGACTTGGAGCTGCCCGCCGTGGAGGGAGAAGCAACCTCTTCCTCCCCGCTCTTGGCAAGGAGGGGTCTTTGGGTCACGGTTGGAGCATTGGTCGGGTTGAAGATGCTGCTCTAGTTGGCTGTAGCAAGCTGGCTGGCTACCTACACTGTTAGTTTTGAGCTGGTTTAAATAATCAATTGTAACAGTTCCCATTTTGATTTTCTTGACACAGTCTTTCGTCCTTTGCGGTTTTCAAACTCTGGAAATACGTAAATGTAGCGCGACGTACGGTCTGCAAGTGACAGGGTGCCGGATCACGGCCGTGTCGGGATCTCGAGGTGAACCAACGCGAGGCACTCAACAAGTTGAGAGCGACCATTTCCGATAACTCTACATGCCCCTCCCACCCCTCGCCCGCAAGACTTTTCTAAGCATACTAGTTCAAGGGCTGGACCTCTGTGGAAACGTCATTCGTGGCAAAATACTTAAGAGACAATACACCGAAGCATAGGAGACGATTGAAAGGATTTAAGAGACGAAAGCAATCGTCTCCTATATTTAGGAGACGATTCAGTAGGAGACATTCCAATTAGGAGACGATCGTTTCGAAATAGGAGACGATCCGAAAGATTTAGGAGACGATACCATACAGTTTACATGGTACACTTAGGAGACGATCCGTTGAGAATAGGAGACGATCCGTTGAAAATAGGAGACGATTCAAGAGGAGACGAAAGATTTAAGAGACGATCCGTTTCGTCTCCTATTTTTAGGAGACGAAATCCATTAAATAGGAGACGATCAAAAGGATTTAGAAGACGATCGGTTGCACGACTCGAGTTTCCACAGAGGTCCAGTCGTGAGCCGTGAAAATTTTACATTCCGTTTTCCTATAGTAAAACAGTACACCAGGTCCTCTTCTGGCTGTAAAGTGTTCCACAACTTCTGTTAACTCCAATAAAAGTGGATCAACACCACTGCAATTAACTCCAATGATAGTAGGCTTTATTGTTTGTATCGGTGTTAATATGTCAAACATAGAAGGCGAGTGTATACTTTAATAAAAGAGGCTGATGTTGGCTCGATTTGCTGTTATTGTCAGGTTCTCATTCCTCCTAAGTGTTAAATCTTGTGAGTGCCGTTTACACCCTTGACACCAATGTGTGTTGTGAGCCAAATCATTTGTACTGAGATCTACCTGAGTTCTACCTGTAAGTCTCAAAACCACCCTTAAACTAGTATATTCTGTTGGCCCAGGACAAAGGCAAGCCCGCACCAACCGGTGAAATCGAACGTTTTTTTTACGCCTTACGCAATGTGTGCATGTGTGCATCACGACGTGTAAGGGCACTGTCTACCGAAGCTACTAAAGGCGCTCTTAAACCAAAAATCGTCGTTTAGTCGAAAGTTTAGTATTTTCGGCAGTGTCTACCCATGCTACTAAAGCTATTTTCGACTAAACTTGTTAGTCAAAGGTCGTCGTTTTTGACTAACGGGAGGCTCTTTAGTGAAAATCGCTCACCAACACAAAAGGCTTGACTAACAGTCTTTTAAGCAGCAGCAACAGCAGCAACAGCAGCAACAGCAGCAACAAGCCAACCAACCAACCAACCAACTACTTGCCTCTTGTTATCTGTATCTCTACCGCTTATTATCCTCACTTTTACTATTCAGCACCTCTATGGATTTCTCTAGCAGCAGTTCGGAAGAGGATCAGGACGCATTCGACTTGATAGCCAATTTGGCAACGGTCCAGTCGGTCGTCATGGATGTCGTTGACAGCGATGGAGAGGACATTGATTCGATTGATCACCGTATATTTTCGAGGAATCAACGTCGTGTCTATGACCACGATCGGGCGTACCAGTGCATTATGGACGACTATTTGTCGCCACTACCGAGATTCAATGGCAGAGAATTCGAAACAATCTTCCGTATCAGTACCCAACGGTTTGAGCGAATACGCCAGGACTTTGGGAACAGTGGCCATTTCTTTTACAGTGGGGAAACTGATGCCTTTGACCGCAAGATTTCTTCCTTGGAAGCTCGATTGTTGCTCCCGTTGAAGTGTCTTGCCTACGGTGTTCCGGTAAATGCATTTCGGGACTATTTTCAAATGTCCCTAACTCATGCCAGAGATTGCCGCAAGTACTTTGACATCGTTATGCGGCAGTTGTATCAAGAAGAATACCTACGAATGCCCACTGCCGCAGACTTGAAAGCAATTTCAGATTTACACCAGCAAGTCCACGGTGTTCCCGGGATGCTTGGATCCCTTGATTGCATGCACAATGCATGGAAGAATTGTCCAGTTGGTTGGCAAGGTTCCCACCAGGAGTCTTTTTCTTGTTTCCCTTCTTGTTGGCCTTGGAACAGGAACCTGCGGCAGCACCTCTCCGGGTATTGACATGCTTGGCGCCCTTTGTATTAATCACAAGAGAGTCTTCTACAATCTGCTTGTGCTTGCACTGGCGATCAGGAGTGCTTCTTGTGGCAATGGCAACAGACTCTTTGACAGATTCAGCGAGCTTTTCTTTGAGATCTGCAGTATCAATAGATCCATCATCTTTCTTCTTCAAAGCCTTGGAATCGGCAGACTGACTTCCATCATCAGTAGTAGTAGTAGTAGTAGCAGCAGAGGCATCATCTCGAGAGGCCATGGTGCTGATCAATAGAGTCAAAAGCAACAACAAAGGGAGTGGAATAGAGCACAACAACAACAGGAATAATAATGACTGAATGAGGTTGCGATTTTCCTTCCAGCGAGCGAGTGGACGTATTTTAGTCGAACCGTTAGGCGTGTTTCGGTAGATACTGATCAGTCTAAAATTTTCGACAAAACTCACGACTAACCGTTAGTGTGCATGGTTAGTCGAAACGCGGTAGACACTGACGATCTTAAAGCTTTTCGACTAAACACACGATTAAATACCAGTCTTAAACAATCTTTAAGCGCGCGTTTAGTCACCTCCGGTAGACAGTGCCCTAAACAGACTACACCAAGGGAATAACAATTTTTTAAAAAAATGTGCCTTTTCGCACAACCACGCACCGCAAGCTTCTTGACGAGCTGGGCCTTCATCCCGTCGGTGGACATATTCCTGAGGAAAAGAGCGCCCCGAAGCTTCGCGGAAGACTGCCTCTTGTACTTCGCCGCGTCATGCTGAGATATAGGGGGGGTTAGGCATGAGCGCGGGGGAGGGAAAAAGAAGAAGAAGAGGGAGAGGGTTAACCTTTGGATTCCCCATTCTGAATCCCGAGCCTGCAGGGCAAAGATCCAGTGGTCGAACGACATGACGTACATACAATAAAGAGGGGAAATGGCAATGACTCTATCTTTGCTTTAATAATTGAAAAGTTCATCGCCCCTCTGAGGTATGTTCTTCAGACACTGTATATGTCATCAAATACGTCACAGCAATTCAAACCAAATCAACCGACACTTGCTCTTTTCCCATCCTTTGCTCGGACCAAACCCTCCCACTCCAACTTGACTGTCAGCGGCCGAGAAAAGAAAACCTTCCCAAGCTGGTGTGATTTTAATGAGGATGTTTTTCTGCTCTGAACCAGAGACAGTCGGGTTGACTGAGGATGATCCTACAGATCGATTCGCCTGTCACACTTGTTGAGAGGGATTCAACGCTTTGGTCGTGATATAGAGAGCGAACGGAACGAAGTAACTCCTCCGAACCGAGTCCAATAACACTAGTCAATATTCATTATTTTGATACTCTCTATCTTTGTTACTCTATCAAGATGATGATTTCTTCTCCTTTACAGCGGCTACTCCTTTCGAAGAAGGCTCCACCATGACAGGCTCCTCTTGTTTGGATAGGGTGGAAACAAGTTGCGTTTGACGTTCGAAGATCGATTCGGCCGATGACTTCTTTCTTCTTCCACGGAGCGACCACGGCACCTCCTCTTCCACGGAGCGGCCAATGACGCCTCGACGGCTAATGCAACAACTACCAACAACCGGCTACTACTCTATGCAGAGTTCAATCTACCGGAGTGATCTACTTTGAAGCGGCGGAGGCGACAGAAGGGGCTGAAGAGGTGCCATTGTGAGCTCCTGAGAAGTGTGTAAATATTTCATCGCGTTCGATTAGGTCGATCGACAATAACAACAACAACAAATGACAACACTACTACAACTACTACTACTCCCTTGATTGCTGCGCTATTTTGTCTTGAAGTCAGTGCCTACTTTGGTAGGGACAAGGCTCTTGGCATACAGCTAGCATTATGGTGAAGTACTCATCATCAACAACAGTTTCCACGGACACTGAAGCCTGTCAGCTTTCGTTCGACGGATCAATTCGTCCACACAGAGCGACCACGACACTTAGCGGCAGTTCGACCCTCCTCTACAGATGGATTCGGTCGATCGACAACAATGTTATTCAATGCACTACGCTAAAAGCTAGTGTAAAGATCTTTTGAGTGTTTTGAGTTTGAGAGAATGAAAGTTATGAGAGAGATTAGAAAGCTACGAAAACTATTCCATGAGAGAGATCGTTGTGAAGCTCATTGAAGTTGGTCTCCCGCGGGAGGCCTCGAAGTGTGATATCGTAGGTTATGGTAATAACTCTATGTACTCCACGGTCCATTTACGGAACACGTGGAAACTTCAGCTAGTTGCTGTCTAGTAGCGTGGAAGCTTTCCACGCTGGCTAAATATCTAGAGCGATGTTCCATCGACAACCTAGTATGACTAGCAGTCATGAGAACCCTGTCTCAATGACTATTTGTGAAGGACTACGTCATGAGTCGAACTCAAACCCTATCGAGTCGCGAATAAGGCTAAGAGCCGTGTATTGCATTCGCCCCCTGACAAGGATCACAGGAGGCACAACATCAGTCGGACAAGGAGACCATATGAATTAAAGTGCGGGGCACTCTCCGGAGATTGGATGTAGACATGTGCGTCACATGATGGCAATCCTACAAGGGGATCAGACCTTGTATGGGTGTAAATACCTTATGTTCCAAGTCTGGTAGACTGTGCCGCCATTAGCGGTAGCATGTCGGAGCCGTACAGTGCCATTGACATTGACTCGGTCTATGTTGTAAGGACCTTTGTACTTTGGCTGACCGTACTTGCGGTGCTGATACTGTTGAATCATCACAGTATCGTTGACATTGTATTGATGAGGGACACGCGTTGCGTTTTCCCTATCATTGTTTTTCTGGATAAGTCGTTGGAGACGTTCCTTGATGTATTTCCAGTTTGCTTCGAAACGGACGTTGTGAATCGCATCACGATTGAACACGAGCTGTGCAGGCGTTGCACACATTGTGGTGTGAATCCTGGCATTTATTGTGAACCGAACCGCCATGAGGACTGCATCCCAGGATCCATTCACGAGGTCGTCTTGACACTTGATATTCAGAACAGCTATCAAGTTACGAATGGTCTGATGAGCACGCTCGACCATCGAGTTGGCTTGAGGGTTACGTGTGGTAATGAACTTGCGACGAAGTCCATATTCATCCCGGAGAGTCTTCTCGACTTCTGCGCGGAACTCACGTCCTCTATCCATGATAACCTCAGCAGGCCATGGATACCGAGTAAGCCACGTCTGTTCTAGAACGATGGCTACTTCGTCTGCTGCTTTGGAACAGATCTCAGCAATCTCGAACCATCCGGTTACGGGATCAATCATTGTCAGGCAATGAAGTGTACAGGAATTCTTTTTCTTAGGATCCCCGATGTTGTATGGACCTATCAGGTCAATACATAGTCTTTCCCAAGGGATCTCCTCGCAAGTCTTTGGAGGAAGCAATCCCAGCTTACACGTCTTGGGTTTGTTCAGTTGGCAGCTTTGGCAACGCTGACATACGGACTGCACAGTTTTGCGCAACCCTTTCCAGGTGTAGTGTTGACTGATGGTAAGTTCTGTGCGAGTCTCGCCAGGATGCATCAGTACACCATGATCCAGCTTCTTCTGCATGGCCTTAGGCACAACAATCTTGTCGTCCTTGACTACTAGTTCATAGGACTTGTCCCCTCTGGGAAAAGATTGTTTCTTGTAGTCGTTTGGCTTGTCCCTGAGGAGTTTCTTGATATCGTTATCGTCCTTCTGGCGATGTTCGGTATCGGGGAACGAGAGAGGGAAGTCACTAGGGAAGTCCTCTTCGTCTGCGGCCATCAGCTCAGCAATCTCGCTGGCTTCCATTTGTTCTGAAGAACCATTGTTGTTCGAGATGTTAAGTCTCGACAACGCATCAGCAACGATGTTGTGTTCGCCCTTGATGTACCAAAGTTCGGGGCCATATTCTTCCAGAATAAGGCGCCATCGCATAACGCGATCGGTATTGAAATTCTTGCAGGTGAGATTCTTGTGGTCCGTATGTACTACAATCTTCTGCCCGAGAAGAATGTTACGGAACTCCTTGAGAGTCTCAACGATACTGAGAAGTTCCTTCTCAGTTACCGTATATCGTATTTGAGCGGGGTTGAG
The DNA here is from genome assembly GCA_903772945.1 of Seminavis robusta. Classification (NCBI taxonomy): domain Eukaryota; phylum Bacillariophyta; class Bacillariophyceae; order Naviculales; family Naviculaceae; genus Seminavis; species Seminavis robusta. The sequence goes on along the minus strand of CAICTM010001209.1, from coordinate 12,236 downwards.
TTTCCTGCTGTAGAACGCGATAGGCTTTCCCTTCTGGGAAATCACTGCACCCAGTTGCGTATCACTTGCATCAGTGTGGATAACGAATGTATCATTGAAGTCAGGGTAAGTGAGCAAGGTTTCTTTGCTGATGATTTTCTTCATCTTGCGAAAGGCCTCGTCGTGTTCAGCTTCCCATTTCCACTTCTTAGTTTTGGAAGTAAGTGTAGCGAGTGGTGCTAGTACATGTGATCATCTGATCCACATGTCTCGATAGTAGTTCACTAGTCCAATGAATCTAGGAAGTTCCTTCCTATTCCTAGGAGGAGCGATATTCTGGATTGCATCTATTTTCTTGGTTACGGGTTGGATTCCTTCCCGAGTAATCCAGTAGCCTAAATACTCAAGTTCTCCTCTTGCGAAGAAGGACTTGGTAGCATTGATCTTAAGTCCGGCTTCTCGAAGCCTTCGGAGAAATTCATCTAACTTTTCAACGTGATCTGCTAGATCGCCGTTAGTTTGGATGAGTAGATCATCAATGTATGCACGGACGTATTCCAAGTCGTGCATGAGTGTTCCCATCTTCTCTTGGAAGATGTCGGGACTATTGCATAGGCCCATTGGCAATCTCTGGTATTCGTATTTTCCCCATGGAAGAACGATAGTACAGAGTTGTTTCGAGTGAGGTGACAGCTCGATGTGATAGTATTCCATGTTCAAGTCGAGACTAGTAGCATACTTGAATCCGGCTAGATTCAATAGCATGTCTTGTATCTTTGGGATCGGATAAGGTTTTCGCTTAATTCTTTTGTTCAGTTCCCGGAAGTCAGAGATGAACCGTACAGATCCATCCTTCTTGGGAATGATAAATGTTGGTGCCGCCCACTCGGAACAGTTTACCTTCTTGAGTACTCCTGCCTCGCAGAGACGTTCAACCTCCATCTTAAGAGTGTTGGTATGGACACGTGGAATAGGATAAGCCCTAGCATGATAGGGTTTAGCATCAGGGAGAAGTTCTGCTTCGTAGTCGTCCATCTGCCACTTTCCTAAAGTACCATCGAATAGATCGGAGTACTTGGTCAATAAGGCATGGAGCTGTTCCTGCTCTTCCTTATTTAACTGATCTTGACTTTGGCATACCTGCCTTAAGTCAGCTTGTTCATATTTCGCATCAAGAATCTTCTTGAGACAATCTGCACTGTCGTCAACAGCTATAGGATCAGGAATGAAGAAGTTCTCTTCTTCATTGGTATCGCTATCTTTCATAGGAATAGATATGCCGTCCCATTCCACTGACATGGTAGTGAAATCGAACTTAAATCCTAGATCGGAGAGAATGTCTCGACCTATGATCATGTCATACGCCCTCAAGCTCTTGGTGACGTGTAAATCCCATTCGATAATCCTATCGTCATGGAACTCAGGAATCATAAAGGCACCCTTGCACTTCGTGCTGGTGTTTAATTCTCCTGCAGGGGCAGTCCACATCGTTTGGACGCCCCCAATGATCCTTCATGCGTAATTTCTTAGCATGAGTTTGAGCAATCAAAGTTCCGGATGCTCCTGTATCCAGTAAGCAACGGAGAGTAACGGGTTTTGGTTTCCCTTTTTCTCGTCTGTTAAATCTAACATAGACGATAGGTTTGAGGTCTCTTGTCTTGCGACGTTTACGAGGTGGTTGGCCACGGACGAGGTTAACAATGCTAAATAGATCGTCAGAATCTAATTGAGCAGCTTCTAGGCAATCATCTAATTTGCCGTAGACTTCATCAGTTGCAAACAATTCTTGTTTACTTGTTAGTGAGATATCTTCATCACTTAGGTATGAGAAATCGGAACATGGTTCCGTTGAATCATCATCCTGGCCTAATCCTCAGACGGAGATTTCTCCATCCGATTGATTGAAATTGAAGTCGGCAAGAGCCTTGTCGACTGCAGCCATTTTCTTGTCCATCATGTTGAGGGACCCGACAGAGGAGTTATCCTCGTTATCAGAGTCATCCGACTTGCGCTTGGCAACATGGTTGCATTCGCCTTTCTTCTTGCGATCGGCCTTGACCGCAGCGGTGGAGACTTCTTCATAAGGACAGAAAGTTCCTTCTTGGTGTAGGACTTGGCATCGTCAGACTTGCGTTTCCAAGTCTTGTTCTTGTTGTACGCTGGCTTGCTATCGTTGCCAGACGAGGACTTGGACTTGAGTTTCTTCAGAGTCATGCAGTCAGCAGTATCGTGAGTGCTGGACTCGTGGTAGTCACACCACTTTCCTTCGTTCTTGGAGGAGTGGTTGTTGTTGCGGCTAGACTTGTACTTCTTGCTATTGTTCTTCTTCGAAGTAGCTTGCTTGGCATCGCTGCCTTGGTCAAAGTCTTCAGCAGATTCCATGCGCTCACAGAATCCAATGAGAGCCGTCATCTCGGCAGTGAAAGGATCGAAGTCGTGTTCATCCATCTTGCACATCCAGGAACGAGGAATTCCATGATGTCAATGAAATCGTCCTGGTTCAACTGTTGATTGGCACCGAAAGGTGGCAAATGTGGAAGTTCATCGGTGTTCATCTGAGTGAGGTTGTTGATGTAGGCACGAGTTGTCATCTCGCTAGGCTTGCGCATCTTACGACGCATGAAGCGTTTTTTGTTTTTCGAGAGCCTTGTAAGGACAGTCTTGTTCGATCACCACGTTGATTCCAAAGGTGATGTCAGCATCGCTTAGAGCGGGTTCTGCTGCACCGTCCAATGCAGTTTCTTGGATACGAACTTGGAACTGGACTTCGTTTTCTCCAGAAGTCACGTCGCGTGGAGCAATTGCATTCACAGCAATTTGTTGAAGGGCGTTATGACGCACGGCACGACTGCCTGCACACCCAGCTTCGTAGGCACTCTTTGCAGAGCTGGAAGTCATCTCCTTGAGAAGACGATGTTTGTCGTCGGCACCAGCAAGGTTGAGTCCAATGAAGACCTTCTCCATATTCGTGGCCCACTTGATGGTCTCACGTGGAGTGTTGGAGCCATTGATGATGGCTACCTTGAAAGTGTACTTGGCACTGGCTGCATCTGCAGGAATGGTGCGAAGTTTGTAGGTGGTTGCACGAGTGTCGTCGACCTCGTTGTCTTCGTCATTGTCGACGAGAGGAAGAATGGGTTTGTCACGCAACTGTTTCTCGAAGTTGCTGAACGCATGCTTTCCTTGAGCAATCTTCATGGTGAAGGAATAGGTTGAGGGATAGCTGAAAGCTATTGTGTTTGTTAACAAAATGCACTACGCTAAAAGCTAGTGTAAAGATCTTTCGAGTGTTTTGAGTTTGAGAGAATGAAAGTTATGAGAGAGATTAGGAAGCTACGAAAACTAATCCAGAGAGAGATCGTTGTGAAGCTCATTGAAGTTGGTCTCTTCCGCGGGAGCCTCGAAGTGTGATATCGTAGGTTATGGTAATAACTCTACGTACTCCACGGTCCATTTCCGAACACGTGGAAACTTCAGCTAGTAGCTGTCTAGTAGCGTGGAAGCTTTCCACGCCGGCTAAATATCTAGAGCGATGTTTCATCGAACCTAGTATGACTAGCAGTCATGAGAACCCTTCTCAATGACTATTCGCGAAGGACTACGTCATGAGTCGAACTCAAACCCTATCTAGGATCGAGTCGCGAATAAGGCTAAGAGCCATGTATTGCAATAGTGTCAACCAGTAACACAGCCCCATCAACCAACAACACCCCTTGATCCCCCACCACTGTCTCTACTGGCTATAGCGTGACTTCTCCAGTTTCCCCTGAAAGAATCCCTATCAACCTTTGGCTTTGATCCCTTCCTTTTGCAGTTTGTGGTAACTGTACTAGATTGGGACCCAGCCTTTGATCCAGTGGCCATCTCCACCCAACAGCTTTGATCCACACCCTGATTGCCAGTGCCCCAGAGCATTGGCCTCCTTGAATAGATTCCTTCGAATCCATCCTCCTCTCCACCTCACAAGCAATCCCTGTGCTTGAGTTGCAGCAACGACCCGACAGTCAACATTACATGATACAACAACCTTTCCATCAACCAATCATGCCTCCCACAGCAAACACACCCTACCCTCCTCCCTCCAGCACCATACCACCTACAGCCCACAACCACCCCTCCAACATCCACCCTACAACCCCTCCTACAGTCCACACCGCCCCAGCAGACACTGTGCCTCCCCTTTGGGAGCCACTGCCTGCCAGTGCGTCACTTGGCCCTATCGCATGGCTCTTTGTCGGCTTCTGCCTGACATTGTTCGCCCACTGGATAGGTCATACCCTGACATGGTCCAGCCTTAGGTGTGCCACCGCCTATGGACTCTGCTGGCATCTTGCCTTGTACGACAAGGCAATGGCCACAGCATGGGACCTGATCACTCAGACGCACCTGTGGTGGAAGTGGATCGATGATGACTGTTGTCGATCAACGCCCTTCTAATAGGTTAAATCCTGGCTAGGCTACCGTGCTCCAGGTCTTGATGGGAAGATGCACACTTCCATTGTAAGTAGAGCTGTAGGGACCTGCACCTCGTTCATGGGGCGGAGGTGAACGGCGGTGAGACTATAGGATAGTGTAGCCGTGCTACTATGAGTGGCCTGTCCTCCTGCAGTGTTGAAGCTTGGTGTGCACCGTGAATCTTTCTATCGTGCAATTCACCAATGGTATACGACTCAGCTATTTGGGCCCTCGGGCTCAACCATTGCCAGCATAGAAAAAGGTCCTCCGGACCCAATAAGTTGTTAACCTAAACAAGTAATTAAACCCCATCTCCTTGAGAAGACGATGTTTGTCGTCGGCACCAGCAAGGTTGAGTCCAACGAAGACCTTCTCCATATTCGTGGCCCACTTGATGGTCTCACGTGGAGTGTTGGAGCCATTGATGATGGCTACCTTGAAAGTGTACTTGGCACTATTTGCGTCTGCAGGAATGGTGCGAAGTTTGTAGGTGGTTGCATGAGTGTTGTCGACCTCGTTGTCTTCGTCATTGTCGGCGAGAGGAAGAATGGGTTTGTCACGCAACTGTTTCTTGAAGTTGCTGAACGCATGCTTTCCTTGAGCAATCTTCATGGTGAAGGAATAGGTTGAGGGTAGCTGAAAGCTATTGTGTTTGTTAACAAAATGCACTACGCTAAAAGCTAGTTTAAAGATCTTTCGAGTGTTTTGAGTTTGAGAGAATGAAAGTTATGAGAGAGATTAGAAAGCTACGAAAACTAACCCATGAGAGAGATCGTTGTGAAGCTCATTGAAGTTGGTCTCCCACGGGAGGCCTCGAAGTGTGATATCGTAGGTTATGGTAATAACTCTATGTACTCCACGGTCCATTTCCGGAACACGTGGAAACTTCAGCTAGTAGCTGTCTAGTAGCGTGGAAGCTTTCCACGCCGGCTAAATATCTAGAGCGATGTTTCATCGACAACCTAGTATGACTAGCAGTCATGAGAACCCTGTCTCAATGACTATTCGCGAAGGACTACGTCATGAGTCGAACTCAAACCCTATCTAGGATCGAGTCGCGAACAAGGCTAAGAGCCGTGTATTGCACTATCAACGAGCAGCTTAAAAAGCAAAAATTTTCGGCACTCACGGCCTACGACTGGCTCTTGATTCACTTGTTCCCGAAGCAGGCGATACTCTGGTTTTTGTTTGATCTGGGCAAAGGAACGCCCAACTGTCACAAGCGTCTATTCATAGTACATTTTCGAGGGATATCACGAAAAGGTGTGGCCCTGGTCCGTGATGGTTGTTGATGAAGCCCAGGAACTTCTGCGAAGGCTCCCTAACTTCTTCTTTGACAAACATGGGACAAAAAAACAATATGCCTTCTCAGTGGTGCTCAAGTCAATGAACAAACTACTATCTGAGACCATTAGGACAGAGACTGGCTATCCACTTGTAGCCGGTACAGGGATGTCGCTTGATGCTCTGAAGGAAGCGGAGGGTTCAATCGTGGGAAAAGATCCGGTTAACAACACAGAACCTCGAGAATCTATCTACAAGAGGTTCGAGCCCCTCGATTCTGAGGCTGTCAAAGAATATCTTCTCACTTTCCTCAAGCTGGACCTGCAAGAGGAACAGATTAAGAGAGTATCAAATGCTGCGGTTATTGATCACGTCGCCAAGTGGCTCCGGGGCCGCCCACGATGGTCCGCCAGCTTTGTGGAGCTTTACTTAGTTCGAGAGTATGATGACAAGCATGACGGAACCCAAGGATCATTCTCCGATGAAGGGTGCCTCCTGATACAGGCTTTGGACTGGTTTATAGTTAACTATACGGATGACAAGCTGGAAGAGATCGGAGACAACGCCGACAGAAAAAAATCATTCGACCCCCCCAGAGGGCACAGCCTATAGCGCTGTCAAGGATGCATTTCAGATGGGAGAGCATCGCCTCATCAAAAACCTGGAGAATGCCATCTTCAAGTTTGCCATTAGCAGAAAGAAATTTTTTTATTGAGGAGGACACTGCGGAGCTTATTTAGGTCGGTGTAGCTGCTTTGAGTGTGAGTGACTCTGGATCTAAGGCCGTCATCAATAAACCGCTGATTATTCAAGCTGGGGTCAATTACAAATCCCTTGATGAGGCTGCCCTCGAAAACATGATATTTCAAGAAGAAGGTGGGCTGGCTGAGGCATTCGAAAAGGTAGTACTACCGGCGATTCAAAGAAGGAAGTTTAGATCCGTACTCGAGAAACAGGTCGGCAGCAGGGGGGTTAGCTGGGAGGACTATGTGGTGCCCCTTAGGTCAGCCTATGGAGTGATTGGTTTAGCTTGTGAAGAAATTGAAGAGACAATGGAATGGATCAAGGATGCAACCACAGGTTCCACATTTGAGGGACAAGTGCCGCCATTCTGTTTCCCAGACACAAACATTGGAACAGATCTCATGTTTCTGTTGTGGAACAAAGAATACACAGAGTACATTGTTGTCATTGCACAAGCCAAGTATACAAGAAAGAACTGAAGAATGAAATGGATGCCTTAAGAATGATCACGCCATCTCTCTTGTATTTCGACAAGCGAGGGAAAGCCGAACAGAAGCCCTCGGCGGCGCTTGATGTGGGCAGTCGTAAAGATCTTTGGGAGGCTGCCTGCGAAGCCAAAACTTGTTGGTACTAAACATGGTTGTGTTCGCTTCATGGGTGAATATGGCTGTGGTCAGGCAGGAAGTGCAACCCCTGGACTTCTTGAAGACGACGAGGTTTCTGTTGGCGAAAAGACGAGAAAGGAGAACAAGGAGAGCACTACAGAGGAGAGGCCGACGAAAAGGAAAAAGATTACAGACAACAACAAACTAGGATTTCTCACATGCATTAGCATAAAAAATGCTACGGATATGTTCACTAAGAAGGGAGTGGAGGTTCTCAAAGCACTGAAAGGGAAGGATAAAAGGACGCCCCCAGGACCCACTTACCTTTGATCTTGTTATCCCTATCTCTAAAGGGGACCGAGGTGAGAAAACCATTAGTACCTCACCTCGGTCCCCGGTTCCCCTACTGATTTTTTATATAGTAAATCGCCAAAAGGGGACCGACGTTAATTTAAGATTCCCAATGTCCTGTTGGCTACAGTCTTAGCGGTACTCAAACATGTCCTGTTGGCAAAAGCCATGGAACAGTTCCAGCGTTCCAGCAGTACAAGATTAAAAGGGGTTTCTAATGGGACCATGCTTTATCCAGTGTAAATTTGTTGAAAAACATTTTTAACACACTTAGTATTGTATTGATTGTCCCAAATGACTAATTTACTTAAGTTAAAGTCGTGAATTGCAAGTAATTTCCCTCATTGCAATACCACTGTACTACACATATTAAGCAGACTGACTCAGGTATAGTTTACGTGTAAAGGCTTGATTCCCTTCTTCTTACTTATCTTGAGATTGGGATATAGATGTGCACAGAAACTTTCTGAGTTATCCTCCTGAAAAGTGACTGGGACACACATCCTTTAATAACTTGTACTGTTTGGGATATAGTAAATCACTGTTGTCCCAAAACAACCATGCAAAGGCACATTGCTAGGAGAATTTTCATGGTGTCAGACTAGTACTATTTCTTGTGCTTTGAGGTATCAATACTGGGAGGTTTTCTTACAAGTTTGTAAAATTTCAGTATAGAAAGATTCTTATCTTTTTCTAAAATCTGAGTACTCGCTTTCTTATTTGGAGTTTCTTACCTTCAGATTTGGAGTGTAATTCTGTACTCACACAAAAATAGAATTAGACTACATCGGTGACAGGGGGTAGAGAGCACTACATACAGCCTGTGCATATGAACAGGATTTTTAGAGAGCCAGCCTGCAGTCAAATTTTGGCATGACAGGCGACACGATTCCTGTGCAATTGTACAGGCGACGTGATTCCTGTGCAATTGTACAGGATCGACGTGATTCCTGTGCAATTGTACAGGATCCGAGGAGAGTTGATTATCAGCTTGACTGAACGCAGAGGACATGCTTGACTGTAATGCTGAACGTAGTGGCAGATCTATTTGTTACTGTTGAGTAATGAGAAAGCCAGCCCAGAAAAAAACGTCACAATTCCTGTGCATTTGAACAAGACGTTGAGCTCCTGTACATATGTACAGCCTCCTGTACATATGAACAGGCAGGCCGTCCATTTCCTGTGCATTTGAACAGGACGTCGAGCTCCTGTATATATGTACAGCCTCCTGTACATATGAACAGGCAGGCCCTGTGCAATTGAACAGGCATAATTATCCTGTTCGATTGCACAGGAAATGGACGTTTTTGAATTCAGGCAAAAAAAATGGCTGGCCTTGCTCTCAATCTGCAGGCCTCCTCCCTGTTCATATAGGCTGTATGTAGTGCTCTCTACCCCCTGTCCCTCTGGCAATCGACTGTACTACAGTAGTTAGTACGGTACCGGTACCGTAACTGGTTTATACCAACTCAACACTACGTGCATGACGTAATCCGCAAGTTCATCGAAGTTCCCTCACAATATCTCATCTACGGATTCCAATGCAGAGGAGACAATACTCACCCCCAGCCAAGCAGATAGGGTCAAGGGGAAAGGTCACAGTTACAACTCAGTCAGGAGCATCAAAGATTCAGTGGAAGAAGCAACCTGGCGAGTCATTGGCCAGGTTGACTTCTCAGAGACCACAGACTCATGCTTCCTGAAGCAGAAGATCCTAAAGCTACTATCAAGACTAATCTGCAGCCAACCAAGTTGAACAAGTGAGATTGATCACTCTCTTGACCATCTTGCCTATTTGCAGAGAAATTTCGAGTACATCCATCGCCATGACGGTCGATGAGTTTGCCTTTCCACCTGCTTACGCTTTTGGCGATAGCACTTCTCCTTCATCTACCGACTCCGTGCGTGCTAGTATTGACAGGGGGGGGGGGGTGTAAGTGGAAATGGAGGTGTTGATAGTAACCAAGGATTGGACACTTCAGGTAAGACTCGTTTCGTACTTGTTAAGGATGATGTTTGTTTGGGATTTATCAAGTTCTCGGCCAAGACCCGTGTCTGCTTGAAGATCAGTTGCGAAGTCTACGCGCACCGAGAGGAAAAACTGGGTGCCACAATGGGTCAAACTGTACTCATTCAAGTCCCCAAGAAGATCGATCAGGCCTTTGCCGTGCCAGCTGCACTAATCAGCGACCTGCCAAGTGAGGTTCCGAAATCGCTAAAGGGTTTCACTGGGCAAGCCGATGTACTGCGCGCCATGGTGTTGACGCACCAAGGATTTAAGAATGAACTCGCGAATTCTTCTCCCAGTATGCCTGACGGCAAGCAAGAGTCATCCAACTCTTTCAGCGCCGGTGACCGAATCCTGAAGACTCCTGCGAAGCTTCAGCGATTCATGGAACCAATGACGGAAGAAATGCACGAAGCCTTAGATGCGAAACAGTTGAGATCGGGCGTCAAAGCCAGACTTAACATGCTTGCCAAAGCTGATGTGGCACAAGATGAGGAAACCAAGTATGACCTCAAGATGATGTCGGAAGCCGTTCTGAAGCTGAATGACACCACGGATACCCTCCGGTCTTCTGTTGTGACCCTCACATCTAGAGTTTCGATCGCTTTTGACAAAACCAACAAGCACTTGTTCACTGGGAACAAAGCTATCCACATTATTGACGCTCGTGTGGGGCCCACCCCAACCGATTTTGGTGCTGCCACGATTTGTGATGCGGTACTTATTAACAAGGAAGAATGACGCTCCATCCGAGCTGGCATGGAAGGCATCACCCAATCCAGCTCCAGGAGCATATCCAAGTTGGAAGACAAGATGCTCCGCACCTTTAGTACTGTTGGAGACAACTTCCAACAACTTGGAAAAAGCCTGGAAGATCGCCTCCATGCGGTGCTCGGGAATCAGACAACGAACGTTCCCCGCAACACGGGATACGATCAGAGCTTGTCCAATTTGGAATCTGAGCAGCTGTTGTATCAACAGCAGACCTCATCATCTCTCAGGCAGATGACTACGTCTCACGGATGCTGAGGAAAAGGCAGACAAGTTGGCCAACCAGTCACTTGATGCTTCAGCTTTCAAGTCAGACGACTACACTTTCAGTTCGATGGATGATGTGCTCAAGTTTGTCAGAAAGCATAACATCACATCACTCGCTGGCTGCATGGACTCATTCACAGCCTTTGTTATCATGGTTGTTGGTGTTCAATCTGGAGAAGAACACGCCAGGTCATATACTACGTCCATGAAAGCGCACTGCACTCAGCAGGACAGTGACCTCTTGGCGTCTTTTTCGCACATGCAACCTCCCTATTTCTTCTCGTTATCTGCGGACCTCAAGAATGGCCGGTTGATTGACCACAACAAGGGTTTTGAAGCACTTCTGCCATCATATTTTGCTTATGATGAAAACATGAACAGTCAGAAGTCCCACATGACTCTACTCCTCGAAGACCTGGGGCAGTCCTACAGTTCATTGCGCGACATGGGCACGCCAGAAGGACGTCTCAAAGGACACATGACTCGTCTCGCCCTGCAACACTGTGAGCGGGTTTTAAGCTACATGACGAACTACCAGCGGTCCCTCACGACCGCTTCTAACTACCCCTCCAAGGAAGCGTGGCTATTGGTGGGACGATGTGTCTCGCGGTACTTTGGGACTCTACAAACCTTGCGAGCCAAGGCGCAACGAGTCTCTGATTTGTCTTCCGAGTCTGACCGCGCGTTGGTCATTTGGACTCTCATGCAGTCTCTCAACAGGTCTCAGGAGATCATTGAGCGTGGCTTCCAAAGTCACCCGTCTATCATGAAGGAAGTTATGGAGTTCCAGTTGGAACACCGCGTCGATTCAAGCCAGCTTCAAGCGGTGTCCGACGAGGTCAAAGCAGTCAAGTCTTCCATGAAGACTGTGACCGACGCCATGACCAAGGTAGAGCGTCTTGCTACAGACGCTGGCTCGAAGGCTCTGAAAGCTACACAAGATGTCGGCAATATGGCGCACAGAGCTCAACAAGATCAAGAAGGCTTAGGCCTTCTCCGATCTGCTAGATCCAAGGTGTTGGATGTTGTTGTAAACCTGAAATACGGTTTGTTTATTTGTTAATTGATTTATCAGCCATGCCGCTGATAACATCAATCCCTTCGGGATTGCCCTCGGTCGCCTTCTCCTTCTGCTGCTCATCATCCATGGTCAAGTGGTTGGTTGTTGGCTATCTCTCAGTCCGGATGGACTGGGGGAGAGCCTCACAACGCTCGCTCCACTTGTGTGGTGCTTTGTGTGGTGGTCGGAAGAAGCTTTCAGTCCAGGTTCAGGTTTCAATCCTGACCTAGACTTCACATCCCTTCTGGGTCATGCTCAGCTCAAGCGTTGTGAGGCTCTCCCCCAGTCCATCCGGACTGAGAGATAGCCAACAACCAACCACTGACCATGGATGATGAGCAGCAGAAGGAGAAGGCGACCGAGGGCAATCCCGAAGGGATTGTCCGGCAGAGACTAACTCCAGTCATAGTGAAGCACCAGTAGCAGAGAAATGAGGGTCCACAACCTTAAAGCCAGCATGACCGGCAGGTAACTTAGGTGGTGCCTGCTCACCCAGCATTGGCATTGGATGAGCTGGCACCAACAAGATAACAAGCAACAAGTGCTTATTCTCTTGTCTTTGTACACCAACAACAAGTTGATGTACAAAGCCTTCGTTTTCCTGCATCCCAACACCCGCCCACCCGGTGGTCAGAAGAAAGCTTTCAGTCCAGGTTCAGGTTTCAATCCTGACCTAGACTTCAAATCTCCTTCTGGGTCATGCTCAGCCCAA
>CAICTM010001208.1:0-34136 GCA_903772945.1 Seminavis robusta | reverse complement strand
GTTTTCAAGCTCCTCTCCAGCACAACCCCAGCGTTCACACAGGGAGATTCCAGATCGTCTGCCACTACTTCAGACTCAAAATTTACCCTCTTCTGGGACAGGAGCCTCCCACCATAGCACTCCCACCACTATGTCCACAACGAGCCAATCTCTGCCCTCGGTCGTAATCCCAGTAGAACAGCCCACCAGCAAGAAGCCTCAGAAGACTCTAACAATGGACCCAAAAGTTGAAGACATATCGCGTCCTTCATCCCTTGTGAGTTGTGCTTTAGTCTTGACCTTGGAGTTACTCCAATTTCTGGTGCACATATGCAATCTCAGTGGAATGGTTATTCACCTTTGACCAACACCCAGGAATATTTCATCCTGGCATTCTTCAAAGCCCACTGGATCTCAAGGCCAAAATTTTCACAAGACCCTGATCTCCCATCTTGAAGGAACTCTGATTGGACCACAATGCAATACCATTTTCTGGCAAGTCTAAGGAACAAAGAAATGCCAGCCTTGATAGGCCAAAGGGACTGGAAAATCGTACAGCGTTCTTCTATGCCCTCACACTCTAAAGGCGGTTCCTGGAACATCGGTGCAACGAATTAAGAGGTTACCAGACGGACAAATTAAACTAAGTTCAAATCTAGATGGTGTCTGCAGAGCGAGACCTTCAGTCCTATGAAGGCGTCGCTGTACTCTCCACTTGTTGGTTGGCCCACTGTTAGAGCCAGTCTTCTTCTTGCAGCTGCACATGGATGGGAATCCAGACAAGTTGATTTACTCTTGCTTTCTGTCAAAGCCCTCAGCCTGTCGACACCACTGTACATGGAATTGCCTCAGTACTATCGACCCAAAGGCTATGAAGGACCAGGACTGTGTTTTGAAACTTGACAAGTCCAACTATGGGCAGACCAGATTCACCTAAATTATTTATGAGCATCTATGTCGCTGGATGATCCAACTTGCTTCGAAACCTCGGCAGCAGAACCCATGTTTGTTATTCAAAGGAGCATCAACTATCATGGTATTAAATTATTTTATTACCAAATCTGCTCAGTCCGACAATGATCTGATTAAGTCCTATGTTGGGCAGCTCCAGAAACTTGGATATGACCTCACTATGGAGAAAAAGGTGGCAGTACTTTTGAATCCTCCTCGGCATTAATTTTGATAGACAGGGAGACAATGTTAGCTTACTCAAAAGGGGCTCTATCAATAAAGTCACGAATATACTGGTATGTCTTGACGCTAGCAAGAAGCTTTCTCTGCCGCCACCGAGTCCTCTCGGAGCTGACAAACTGGGGGCCCCATTTGAAGAGAGTGGAGCTATTCCAGCTGCAGTTGGGACTGCTTCTTTTTATTGCGTCGAACATCGCCCAGACATCACATTTATGTGCACACCAGGTGGCACGATTCAGTCACAATCCACCGGCATTCACCATGCTCAAGCAATCAAACGTACATTCGGTATCTGATTGGCAACAAGTGAGAAAGGCATTCTTGTTTTAGCCCTTAATTGATCAGGGACTTGACTGTTGGGTCGATGCTGACTTCGCCGGATGTTATGGATTGAGGATGAAACAGGATCCTGTGTCCGTAAGTCTCGCACTGTTTTTTCCTGACTCTGTTTGGTGCCCTATTATCTGGTCCAGTAGCTACAGACTGATATTAACTTGAGCTCACTGCTGCCGAGTATGTTGCCTTCAGCATGTCAATGAGGGAGCTGCTCCTATGCGAGCTTGTCTCAAAGAAAGTGGTACAAACTTGAATATGCAGTAATTACTGACAGTCTCGTGCGCTATACAGTGTTCGATAGACAACCAGGTTGCTCTGCTCTTGTGAATGTTCCCAAAATGTCTGCGCGCAAACAAGTATTTGGCATTGTAAGTTACCACTTCTTGCAGGTCCAATAATCGGGGAGTCGAAGGGCATCGTGGCTAAGTAATATTCCGACTCTGAACAACGGGCCGACATTTTCACAAGGGTCTCCCGGCTCCACAGTTTGCGGTGCCATTCGGAAGCTCCTCATGGTGGTAATTTTCCTCAGCATTTTGCTGGGGACTCTCTTCTATCTGTTCCTTGCTCACACCTTCATCTTCAGCTGTAAGGGAGTGCGAGGGATACAGCTTACAATTCAGCTTTACAGCTTTCTACATATTAGCAGGCCTCTATTCTAGAAAATAATGCGAGAGAGAGCTGGACTGCTCACTTATTTGGAAATACAAACTTTACATCTCTTAGATCCCTAGATTAATCAATGCACAATGGTATTGTCGCAGGTATGTTCGCACAACTCGGGTACTAGGTTTACTGCCAGTTCAAGCTAGCTGCCATGCCAAAACAAATACCACTATGCACAGGTTGCCTCCTTCTTCTTGGGGGTCGCCTCCTCAACGGTGAGTAATCGTGGATGAGCCCTACTCGGGGGCAGCTAATTCCACTCCAGCGCTGCCAGTCGGCGGAACATGAGTCTGTTCAACATAAGGAGGTGTATGAGCTTTGTCTTCCAAGTTGTCATCCAACTTCCGAACCGCTTTTAGACTCCAAGCCTGTGCACCTGCTGAGTTCGCACCCACATGAACCATAGAGCCAAAGTCACAAAAGCCAATTTGTCGCTGATTATTGATCCAGTACCAGCCAAGATGGCGCCATCGAATATCCTGATCCTCGTACTTGTAGCCCTTCGAGTAGAGCCACTGGAAAGCAGCTTCGAGCTTGGATCGGCCAGCTTGATCTTTCAACATCTCACAACGTTCTGAGCGGCTGAATGCCTGAAGATACGGCATGACAAGATATGTTCTGCCGAATACTATGTTCACCGCCATAAAAGAAAACATAGGGTACAGAGCATGCCATATGTCGAACTCTTTCTCGGCATGAGATTTGGTTTCATCTGCGGGTCCTTTGAAGAACTTGATGGCACACGGAGAAGCTGCGCGAGGTTTCATGGCGCCAACGGCATCACATTTGCCATCTTTCTCCTTTTTCTTCTCCTTGCTAACGGTGAAACCATCAGCGTTGTTGGTGGCGAAGCAGCACATTGACTTATCTGTGAACCCCAAGGGAGACCAAACCAAAAAAGACTTCTGATTTCTTCTGGGGGTGCTGTGGAAATCAATCCCCTCCTTCAAGTGGCCAAATGTAATACAAAATAACTGTGTCCCGGAGTCTTGTTCACGGCCAACATTCAGGGCCCGACAGGGAGCTTTAATAGATTTTGCAAAAGGATCGAATCGGTGCCGATTGGTGGATCCCCGCAATGCCAGCAACAACCATGTGTAGATTAAATTGGCAACCATCTTTGTCTCCGAAGGAAACTTGAAAACTTGACTGGTATAGACATCCCTCGACTCTGGATTGACCAGAGATGTAATGGTGCTTCCCTTTTTTCCTTTTGGCGTCTCACCTGGAGCTGAAGTGGAAGTGCTACCCTTATCTTCTTTCTTCCCATTTGCAACTGAAATGGGAGTGGCAGCCAGGTGAGTGGGACGGGGATCCTCTTTTTGTTTGCGCTGTTTTCTTAGTACATTCGGAGGACACAATTCTGTCTTTCTCTGAGAATCGGGAGCGATGACAGGGGCCTCAGGCGATCCTTTGGCTTGCTCAGCAGAACTCCAATCATCGAAAAGGACATTTGGATCTTGTCGTATTTCCCCCAGCTTTCTTTGGATTGCCTTGATGTCCTTCTCAATTTCTTCCATGGGACAATTTGAAACAAGCCGCCATTGGTTCAACGTCGTCAGTAGCATGGGTGGGGATTTCGGGCCATTGAGTGTCATGGAGGCCATTTCATTGCAAACTTGTCCATACACTTCCCCACTTTTCCCCTGATCGTCGCGATCCATCTCCCACTTTCCTTTCTTCACTTCTCCTCCTCCAATCGGGAACAAGTTCTTTCTCAAGAGTAGCGTGAAGTCTGTGATGACGTCAAAAAACTGAGTGGTATTGCTAAGTTTCACAACCTCTCTAAGGCCAGAGTTGAACAGGACAGTCCAAACTAAATTGAAGCAGTTGGTGTGAAAGTCATTCTCATTCAAAAGATCAGTTTCAATGAGTGGCGAATTGTTAAGTTGCTGACAGATCTTCTCATGGACCTTTTCAGGTAATTCCAGTAGCATCGGCAAGAACCCATGATGGGTCTTGTCGGGTTCTGCATGGCCGGTGTTCAAATGTGCGGATGAGGCCGACAGATCATTGAACGGCTTGCAATCCAAGGTTTGACGGTACATCTCTTCGGTGTTCGCGTACTTTCGCTTTTTTGTGGACGTGGACCCTTCCAACGTGCTTGTAGCGGCACCGGCAGGTGGTCCCAACATGGGTGGTGGTGGTGGTGGCATCATTTCATTTCCCTGAAACCGCAGCTGAGAAAAATACATCACAGCCGCAGCTTTGTCTCCGCCCATCGCCAGGACCTGGAGCTGATCCAGTGACATTGTAGCATAATCATTCGGCTTCTTCTTGCTACCAGCCGAAGCAGCTGACATTTCTCTGTCGTCACGAGAGTCCATCATGATGATCGAAGTGTTCTGTTGTGCTTGCTAGATAGTCTAGCTCTACGAAGCGGAATCTGATGAAAAACCATTTTCGCTCAAATAAATCGTCCGTTGCGGCGAAAAGCAAGGTTGCGAGCGAGCAACGTCAACACGACCGAGCAAAGACGTACGACTGTAGTTGTTCCGTACCTGGTAATACGGTGGACGGGGTTGATTTATCTGATGCCACCAACAAAACACATTATTTGACCATGACAGAAGTAGGCGACAACTGGAGCAGCGAAAACTCGTGCCAGAAGGTACGAGATTCGTGTCGAGCATGGATGAAAGCCCCTGAGAACGAAAGATTGGTCCAGATCCACTCTCCGTCTTTGACCAATCTAGCACAAGACATTCTCTCCGAGCATCAAACCTCATCGGCTTCGATCGAGTGGGATGAAGAGGGATGGCATTATCAACCGGATGCTCGGTTACCAGCGCGGATATCACTGGAGCGCCTCGCCCTGTTCATTTTGGCTATGGATGCCATCAATTTCTGTTTCTGGCCAAGCCACGTCAAAGAAGGTGCCACGAACTTTGAATACGAGCACCTGGCCATGGCAATGGCTGGCATGGCTCGGGAAGATGAGGTTGCGCAACTTAAAAATCCGATTTCTCTTTCTTCTGACTATGTATTCTCTCCGGCTAGGCTGGCCAACATGACTTTGGACGAGATGACGAAACTTTGGGATACCCATTTGGCCAAGCTCGCGGCAGATAGTACCAAAAACAGCAACAATAAGCAGATTTCAAAATTGGACAATTTGGAAACAAGATGTCAATTGTGGAAGGAAGTGGGTCAACTGCTCTTGAACCATTGGGAGGGTAGTATTCTCAAGTTTCTAGCCATTCAGGAACCTTCTGGCAATGAGGAAAATGCAACTTTCCAATCTGCACTATCAGCACCTCAGTTGGTAGATCGCATTGTGGACTCCTTTCCTGGCTTTCGAGATTGCCACGCAACAACAACAGTAGGAGCAGCAGATCATGCCTACTTGTGCTTGTACAAACGAGCCCAAATTTGTGTGGGTGATTGGAACGCGTCTTTGCGGTTACAATTGACAAATCTGGATCAAGTAACAACCTTTGCAGATTATAGAGTCCCGCAGTTGTTGCGGCATGCGGGAGTACTGCAGTATGCCTCTTCCTTGGCAGACTCCATTGATCGAGGAGAAGAAATTGAAAAAGACAGTCCCGAAGAACTAACTATCCGAGCTGCAACCGTCGTGGCGGTGGAAGATTTGGTCCAGGAACTCCATAGGCAACAACAGCAAGCAAGCGACAACGAGTCAAAAGTTGAGTTTACAGCTGTTTCCGTGGACTGGTATCTGTGGCAAGCAGGCGAAAAAATGAATAATGAAGGAACGCTGAAGCCACATCACAAGACGCGAACGACTTTTTATTAGCAAAAGGCAGCATATGTTTTGCGGTTCTATGGTTTTGCTCATTCAGGCTCTACATACATAGATTTGTAAGCCTGCTACCGGTACAGTCGAGTTTTGCTACTGCTTCTACCTACTGTACTTGCCATCTTGGGACGACGCTACGCTATCTGTGAAGGCTCGCCAGCGGGCTAACTTGAAATGTGGGAAAACCAACAACAATAAATTGACCGAGCCACCACCAAAAATTACGACGACGTGAAGAACGCACCTTTCTATTATTTATAGAGCATCCTTTTCGTGTCTGTGTACAAGTCACGTCTTTTAATTTCTGTTCAGTTTGTTTGTTTGTAGCCAACATACTTTGTACAACTACGGCATCTACGACGCGGAAGTAGTCCAGCTTTTTACAAAACACCACTTGTTTGTTGTGTGCCAACTCGCTCAGCCGCAAAACGACCACACGGGACCATTTTACTGCCGGCTCCCAGCAAACCAGCTGATTGTTCCACTCGTAGGATTCCATCCGTCCATTGCAGAGTTCCGACTTTAGCACCCGATTTCAGTGAGGCATCTCCAAACAATGGGCCCGCTGGAATGGAATAGGCAGTAGATGTTTGCACGGAAGTTTCGTCCTCTTGACTCCAATAGATCTTTTGAATGCTGCCCTTGGTTTGCACTGTTCGTTGATACCCATTGACATCCAACGATATACGAACATTTTGACCATCATCCGATACTTTCCAGGCACCATTGGTTCCTTGGTTGAGGAACTCCGAATCAGACACGACGTGGCAAACTCCATCCTCTAAAAGAGTCACGAGAATGTCACTGACGGTAGGTTCTTCAGGAACCATTAACCCAACTTTTCTGTCCCGCGTCGAAATTTTGACTTTGGAAGCAAACAGATCATTGCTAGGGTCTCGATCAGGGATCCCCGTCAGGAATAGATCCAGTTTCCATTGCGAATTGGTCAACAGCAACTGGGGGGTCCCTCCAGGCTGTTGTTGAGTGTCACGCCATCGCTTCTGTGTCTCTGTCAGTTCTTGCGGAGGAAAGAGCCGACCAACACTCATAGAGTCGTCCATTTCGTCTCCAGGACCGTCATACTGTCCCTTGGTCTTGTCAGTGTCCAAAGACGCATCATTCTCAAATGCTTTTCCCAACACGTCCTTGAAGAAATTCATATGGAGAGGTCCAGCCACCATCATTTTCTCTCGCGACTGCTGAACCACGCTGTTGAGGGACGCATGTGGCGCAAGGAAACCTTGTACAACAGAAGACGCTGCTGCAAGAAGCAGCAAAATCTTCGATCTTCTATCCATCTTGTCTCTTTTGTGTTTTGCTCTCTTTTGAATGTACTGTCACACAATGGCGCTGTGGTCTGAATAATAAGGTGTGTGCCAAAAAGTACAAGGAGGGAAGGAGGCAGCTGTTTTTTTCGCCGCAGAGCGAAGGCAGTCAGAGTGACGTCATTGATCGATGAGATAGCACCAGCGTACGCTGTAATGTAACATCTAACGCTACTAGCTAGCTAGCTAGTACTGTTAAAAATTTCATCAGCAGCAAGCGAGCATGTCGTGATGGGACCGATATTACCGGTACCAGTACCTCTGCGACCCGCGAAATCAAAATCAGCAGCAGAACCAATACCAGCCAGGAGTTGCTGATGCGATCGCCGGTAGCATCAGCGGAAGCCCCGAGAAAGTCACTGCTGCGGCATTGCTTCATGAAAATGAAAGCAGTTTTGGCGCCCCCAGACAACAAAAAAAAGCCAAGGCAGTACCGCCAGTACGGTACACTGTACATCTATCTGATACAACCAGAGGAAGGAATTCGACTCCATAGCTTGCTGCTTTTAGATTAGAGTGCAGAAAGGTCAATCAGCAGAACTCCACCTGCAATAATGTTACCGTAGAATCATCTACTCTGGCTAGCTAGCAGTCCATCAGGAAGCAAGCAACTGACACATGGGTGCATGATATTGACCAAGCAAGCAATCTTCCGCAAAGGTACTTGCACTTGCCATCAACTGGCGTCAAGTTCCCAAAATTAATGGCAAAGAGAATCGTACACTACTTGGACACTCTTGGACCTTGGCTGCGGGCTACATGGACCCAATTACTCTGGCTAGCTAGTACTCATCAGTATGGCAATCAAGATGCCGCTGGTATTATTGGACCTCTGTCCTCCCACTTCTTTGACTGTCCAAAGGACCTGATTAGTCAATACACGTACTTAGACTCGTCACTCTAGAGTACTGAGTACGTATTTTTCCGTCCCACGAACAAAAAGAAGAGCCCAGAGTCCAAAAGGACAAAGGATCTGCACAATCATCTGTTGGGTCGATAAGCCAATAAATAATGTTCTTTGCCAGTGTCTCTTCTACCAGGTTTTTTGACACGTTTTCTGGTACTCCAGCTGACTTTTTATGAATTTTAAATGCCTTTGACGCCAAAAATGAATTAACTAATTGATGCTTGCAAGAAGGAAACAGAATAAAGAATAAAGATTAGAAGAATAGGCAATATGAAACTTCTTTTACACCGTTGCGATAGCCTATGTTTACGTAAACTTGTACCAGCAGCTCCAAAAAATCTGTGGGAAATCAGGTCCCTGTACCGGTATCTACATGTACTACGTACCGGTACTGGTGGTACATACATGTAGAAACTAAGTAGTACCGGTTCAGTCACCTTTTGCTACCGTCTCAGTGCTTCGCAGTTCACAGCAAGACCTTTCGGAGTTAATCGATTCCGCTGCCATCCCGTGAGAGTGCCTTCCAAGTTCCAAGCAATCAAAGCTTTGGATCTCGCATGGCCTACTCCCATTAGTTCAAAAGGCTCCCTTTGTAGCTTCGTTTCGACAAAGTTTCCGGTTTCCCATCACGACCACAAAGCCCTTGACCTCGGAACGACCGACTGACGCCCCGACCATGAAGGACCAAAGCTCATCAACTCCATCCTCAACAACTCCAGCCTGGAGCATTTGCACCTCAGTAGCGCCTACCGGTATCTTTTCCGGATCGGTGGGACAAAGTGGGAGCCCTCGTTCGCTGAGTGAAATCCTGGAGGAAGCCCTTCGCATTGTTGATCAGGGGTTTGAAGATATCGATCAGGTGCCCAGCTTGCCGACTTCCCACGCGAATGGTCAGCCCAGCGGACGCTCTCAGTAGATATCTACACAAGAACAAGGCGAGTAGCCAAACAGAAAGAAGCGATCCAAGCTTTCTAGCGGGGAGAGGGCTATCAAGGAAAAACGGCCCGAGACGAGCACAAGGAGTGTTGATGGTTTTGGACGCTTTGATCTGCTTTCATGAGCGCTATTGGGGCTCGTCGTACAAGCTCGTGAACAAGTGGCGGCAAATCGCTACCAAGAAGTAGTAGACTACGTACCGGTAGGAAAACCCTTTACATAACTATGCATGACTACACAATGACGCCCACAACCGTGTCGTAACACTGAAGCCAGCTATAGCAACGAAGGAAGACCAGGCACAAGACAAGTTCTTGGGCTTGCAAACGTTGGCAGGGAAGCTAGACACGATTTGTTCAGCTTTGTCCATAACGGTACCGTACCGTATCGTATGGTCAAGCAGTATCTGAAAAAGACAATGTGTTGCGCAAAGTCCAACCGGAGCTGCTAAGAGTGCTTGAACTGCTGCCCTCTGTTCCGCTGAATCCAGACGAACCTCCCCAAGTGCATGTCATTCAAATGCTTTCAGATGAGGCCAGCTGGACACCCAAGCAAATTCGAGACAACAACCAAAGTCAATGAAACTCCTCTGTGAGTGTGACAGGGCTGGCACAGCAATGGAACAAGACTGTCAAGTGGCTAGAGGGGAAGCATCCGAATGTCATTTCGTCTCAAACATGTCGCGGGGCCTATCACAGAGTGTTTGATGCAACAGTCACAAAAAAGTACACTGCTACATGGAGATTACAAGGCTGCAACATGCTCTTCCGCGAAAACAGGGATCCTCTGGGAGAACCTGGAACAGAGGGTGTGGCTGCCCTGGTTGTTCAGTTTGCTGGCCTGGGGGTGGGGGCGAAGACGTGGCATATCTGTTGTTTCCAGATGCGAGAGGGGACTACTTTGACATTGAGAGAGACCTTTCAGAAAGCTACCACGAGTCCGAGTAGCTCATTTGATGTTACAACGTTACAACAAAAGGGTTGTCCGTCTTCGCTCTCCTTTGGGTCGTTTCAGGTACACTACGAACTTGCACGCTTCAAAGTTTGATTCTTTGGGGCACTTGCCAGAGTAGAAAGGGCTTGGTAGCGAGCAAAGACGGGGACAAGACATGAGGACACCTTGGATCGGATCGACGGAGGGCGGGCCATTTCCTCAACCAAAAATCACGAGTACAGGGCTGTTTATGCGAGCTGACGATGACCCTCCAGGCAGTGTTCGAACGTCCCTCTCGTACCGGTACGTAGAATGATTCTACAGCTCTTGCTGGTTTAGTTTATTATAAAATGCAGCCAACAGAGTTGGTGAAAGAATTTTGCCTTGCAGTGAATCTATCTTCCAGGGACAACCCACAGACCCAGATGAAGCGACTTTTCCGGTTGCAGCTGTTCAAGCAGTGGCAAATGGCTGATGCAAAATCCAGAGTGAAAGAAGGTCCGAGAAAGACTCCAAGAACAGCGCCGGAAAGGGGCGACTACATCATCATCGGATGTCGGATGTGAACCAATGCTTCCACTCGCTTCTTCAGTTGCACGAGCTACATGTACTTCCGCTCGCTTCTTCAGTTGCACGAGCTACATGTACTACATGTACCAGTGCGTGCCAGTCAGCCATTGGTTGGGCTCTTCCTTTCGGAAGTACTAGTCTAGTACATGTAACCTGGCGCCAAGTAGACTAGCCAGTAAGATCAGAGGATAGATGCATGTGGCCTGTCAGCGGCAGATGGGTGGCGAGGAAATTTAAAGCAGGAAAGCATCAACCAGCTGGTGTTGCCACATCAACATGACGGCATGACGACGATCAATCGAGAAGAAAGTGGGAGCCGATTACTACTAGCTAGACTACTAGCTAGCTAGGCTAGCTAGGAGAATGGTTGCAGTTCAGAGCTTTCCAGCAGCTATTGGAGAGAAGCTTGGCCCAAAAGTGGAAAATCGAGGGTGGGGGACTGTTATGGAAGGATTGTAAAGTATTTAATTATGCCCCCAAAACTGTCTTCCTGGTAAGTGGATTGATCCCGGCAATGAATACTTGAGGTAGATGCGGTATTAACAGGACTTTTGATTAAAACTAAACACGCGGCTCCTGTACTCGTATAGCTCTCGTATTTACCGCAGCTACCGTTCCAAAGCCTTCTTCCAGTTCCACAGCATACAGCTTGGTACGGTACAGAAGGCTGTACATGTACCATTGAAGCATTGAAGAAGGCCAATGTGGCAGGTTGAGGTTGATGAGTCAGGAACACATGTGGCAAAAACCGAATCGTGGCCATTGCTTACATCTTACACATCCATCCATGAGTCTAGCTGGGCTGAGCTATTTCGACGCTTGGATGCTGGGAGCTGGGAGCTCTGCTTAATGAGAGCTTGCGGCGGCGACGCCATCTCACTCCCCAGTTGCCATTTGCCTCCAATTTCGAAAGACTCGAAAGGATCTGACGTCTGTGGTGTCCACGAAGTTGCAGTTTTATTAACTTCCTTGGTCCCGTTGCTGTTGAGCTGCTGACCACTTACTTTACGATACCAGTTCCATGTAAAACAGGTCTACTCTTGATTGTTTAACAGGACTTTCAAGACTACATGTAGCTGAGGTCATACTGTATCAACTAAGAGCTGTACTGTTTGGTGTACTTCAAGAGCCTTTGCCCGTGAAGCCGAAAGAACACAGAATAGCTCAGAATTATAGCTGAATTATAATGTCAGTCATTCTCTTGAAGGAAGGCTGTTCGCTGGGATTGCCAGAAAACCACCTTTTATTAACAATCTTCGCATTGCTGACCTTCCATGAAGCCTTGATATGAAACTTCTTGTTCTTGGTCCAATCGCTGATCAAGGCTCAGGAATTCAGCTTCCGGTTGAGTACTTATTTTCGTCAGCTTATGTCTAATTCTTGAAGGGATATAAGGTTCGATGCTCCCCACTATTTATAGCGCCTTTCCACCAAGTTTCACAGATCGAAAAGAGGGCCATGCGAATATCGATGTGTTACTGAGCTTCCGTGATTTCCTCTCACTGGCTATCCTGCCCCGTTCCAACTTCCAGAAGCGACCAGCTAATAAGCGACCCAACGACCCAACCTCTCAATCTCTCATAATTTTTTCTTGGTCTGAGTTCATTTGACTTGGTTCCACAGCATACAAGCAATCAACAATATCACGATGTCTCTAGCTTTCCTTATTCAGGCTCAACAAACGGTGGGCAATGCCTCCATCCCTTTCAAAATGGCTGTTCACAAGCGACGACGCCTGTCTCTTCAAGATCAGACTCTTCCTTCCTCTCGCAAACGAACCAGCGAAGAGCCCACTGCCCGCAGCGCCAAGCGCATGAAGAAATCTGTCAGCTTCAACGACGACCAAAACAAGAAAGTCACCATTGATATTCGCACCGACGAAAAGCAAAACGCATGGTACAACCGAAGCGAGTACCGTGTCTTTCGAGAAGATATCCAAACAACCTTGCTCTCTGTTCGGTTGGGTGTGTCCCAGCTCATGGAACCCACTGACTTTTGCCTGCGAGGCCTCGAAGCCAACGTGTCACCTAATGTGGGCATGCTTCGAAAAGTCAAGCGAAAGATCCTCATTTCCAGCGTCTTGCAAGAGCAGCGATCTCAGCGAATTGTTGGGGCAGTCAAGCCAGATGTTATCCGGGATGTCTCTGCTGTCTTGTCGACCGATGCGCTGGTGGACGCAGTCAAGAGGGGACTCTCAGATTGCACAGATGCCCACTTCTCATCATAGCTCTCCTCCTATATCAATCAATCAATGCCATTCTTCCTATTTTCCTCTTCTGAGTAACCCTCTAAATCAATTTTTGCTGACTACAAGAATACTTCTTTCTTTTCTATTAGACACCAGCACCATCTTTGACTTGCAAGCGAATATCGTCAGGAAGCTTCAGTGAGCACTCTTCTCGTATTGTCATGTGCCCCCATCTTGCTGTTAGTTTCCACCCCGTGGATAGGTCGGAAGAACGCCCCACAGGCAGTACGGGGCAGTACATCTGCCAACACAAGAACTTTTGGCTTGCGGCGAGCTTCCAAAGGAATCCAAAGGAATAGGTACCGGTATTGCATGTGCTACATGTGCCGGTACTAGCTAGAGATGAGACTGGCGGGAGCTGCGACAGTGCTACCGGTACATGTAATAGCTACTAGCCCAGGCAAGATATTTTGGTTGATTGGTGGTGTCGGCAAGTTAATCCAGTGTATCGGTAGTTGGCTGTTGTTGCATTAGATTAGAGGTGTGAATCTTTGCTGATGAAAGTACTTGTAGTTTACTCATTTAAATTGTGTCTCCGTGGATCGGGCAAAGTCAAGCCCTTTAGCCCCCATGTTGACCTCAATTTTGTTGCCATTCTCCCCATGGTAATCGTAACGGACTTTGTGGACGGCACATACATGCACAAGCAACAGGAGCGCATCGTTTAATGCAAGGATGCCATGTCGATACGTAAACCGTGGGGATCATTTAGTTGATGCCAGGTACCGTAGCCTACGAAGTTCGTCGTCTTGATGCACAAAGTCAAGCTACCCAGCTTAATTAGTAATACCACAAGAAAGGGTTTTGATCCTACTCCAATCGAATCGAATGGAATCATCTCGTTGACGTAATCTCTGCAATCTTCTTCTCTCGCGCTTCTCTTCGCTCTCATTGTTCTCACAAGTTTGCAAGTCCGAGTCTTTTGCCTCGACAATACTGTAGTGCTGCAACTTCTTTCACTTTCTCCCTCCAAATGTCTCGTCGGCATTCCCTTCTTTCTTCTTCCTTTGGCATCCCTCGTATCATTTCTATTTATTGTTTCCTCCTCATTTTGTAGCAAATTGTTGGCAACTCTCGCCATCAAGAAAGCCAGATAACCAACCAACCAAGCAACCACATCATAGATAGCCTTATCATCCAGAAGAATATATCCCTCGACTTGTCACACTGAATGGTTGATGGGTTGTTGTTGTCTTTAAAGATATCTCCGTTGTTCAAAGAATTTGCGCAAATACATGACTTGCAAAAACGCCATGAAAACGACCAATACGGCTTCTATGAGTGTCCATTTCCATAATCTGGTAAAGATGGCTTCGATCAATTCTCGATGATTGGATTCTCTAGTTCGTAGGAAATCGTAATGATCCAACATGTTTTGCCAATCCTGGTCGATATTGGATGCGCTTTCGACCAATTGCAAGGCTCGTTTGGCTTCGGGTCCTTCTTCTCCTTCGGGCAACGTTCGTGGAGGAGGGATGCATCGCAGGGCGAATCCTACCCCGGTGGCATCGTGCGCCGCTTCATCGTCATCGGGAACTTCGCTTTGAAAACAGAGCTCGTAGCGAGCGGGATCGACGTGCAATCGAAACATGCCTTCGGTTTGTTCGGGTCCAGATTTCCATTTGATTTCTTTGGTTTGTTCGTTCTTCACCGAGACTTTGATCATGGTCCCATCCACATCGTCATCCAGACAATCGTACGATCCACTATATCGTCATGACAATAATAACATGTACGATATACATATAGACAGGTTGAGATGTGGACATTCCTGCATCCAACCAATGTATATATCGATCGATGGATGTAACTTACCTGATGACGGAAGGTGTGAGCACCCGAATACTGAAACATTCTTCTTCACCATTGGGAACTGCTATTGCAAAGGATGCATCCGCTTGTCTGATGAGGAGAAACAGCGACGCCAAGCAGCAGTAGACTGTCAAAGTGCCAATGAAATTATTGGATTTCATCATCTTGTGGTTGAGGGTACAATCAATGATATCTAGCTAGCTAGCTAGTCAGTAGTCTAGCTCCAGTGCGTGAGTCTGAGCCTCTTCTTCTCTTCTGGTTGGCGTATGGGTTGCTTTGTTGCTCGGTTGTTATCGTTAGCTGCGTTTGGACGAGTGGTACTCCAGTAGTTGGGAAGCTCTTGCCGCTGCATGTGTCTGCGTTCGGCTGCTGTTGGCCATGGCCGCACACAAAATTGGATCTTTCCTTTGGCTTCGGCATGCGTCCGTCCTTCTACCGTACCTACAATTTTACATATAATTAATCTGTTTTGATTATTTTGCTTCAAAATTACCACAGAAAATAAAAAATTAAATCTTCAACCCACGACAAACAGTAAATCCCGCTACACTTTTCAACGGAACAACCCTCGAGATCTCGTCATTCGGTCGTTCTGTTCGACAGCACCACAACCACAACAAACCAAGCTGAAGCAAAGCTGTTGCCGTTGTTGTTTATTCTTGTCTACTACCGGTAGTAGTTCATACTAGTAAATTGTCCTTGCCCATGGTCTCTGATCCCCGCGTCACCAGGTCGTTGACCCGCTTGGGAGGTCTCTACCGTGATCCCTCTCGGGTCGATCGAGACGCTTCGACACTGCTCAAGTCCTCTGTGGGAAATCATTTGACTCCCGGCATTGCACCGTTGGTCGAGAACAATGGCGAAGTGGCGCACTGTTTGGTCTTGCAGGGCACCATTGCCATGCATTTTCGCGGTAACACGTACCAGCTCTTGGTCGATCTCTACTTGCCACCCGGCTATCCCCATCGACCTCCCGTTGCATATGTAAGGTTGACCGAGAACATGTACTTGAAAGAAAATCACATGCACGTGGGGAGTGACGGAAAAGTCTACTTGCCCTACCTGCACGAATGGACCATGCGGACACACAATTTGGTCGAATTGGTGGTGGCCATGTCGAGTGTCTTTTCCGCCGATCCACCCGTCTTTACCAGAGCTCCGTCGGCCACACCACCTCCTCCTCCACCGGCAACCATATTGCCACCCGTTGTTGTGAATGATCCACCACCGCCCATGCCGAGTCATCTCCTTTCCAGTTCAAATACAAGTCAACAACAACAACAAGCCGAGGCAGAAGCACGCTTGGCACGAGAAGCCGAAGAAGCCAATCGCGTCATGGAAGCGGCACGAAAGGCGGAACGAGAAGAACAAGAACGAGACCAACAAATGGCGGCACAGAAACGATGGGAGCTACAAAAGAAACAACAAGTCAAGGAGCAAGTATTGCAAAAGGTACTCAAACATTTGCAGGAAGTTTCCATGGAAACCAAAGTACAGGCACAAAATTATCAACGAGATCAGCAACGCTTGAATATTGCCGAAGAAAAACTAGAAAAACAACTACAGCTCTTTCAACAAGCCAAGAATACATTGGAGGAAAAATCAACCATCGTCGAAGAAAAGACGGTCGAAATTCAAGAATGGCTGGAAATGGCCGCACAGGCAGAACAGCAGAATGGAACGGCACAAAAGGAAAAATCAATCGATGAAGTGGTACAACCCGTACTCAAGATTCATCAACAAATGCTCGATTTGAGTGCCGAGAATGCGTCCCTCACAGATGCCCTCTACTTTCTCGATCGATGCCTCTATCTGGGAAATCTCGATTGCGAAACGCATCTCAAACACGTTCGTCAATTGGCCAAACGACAATTCCTAGCAAGGGCGCATTTGATGAAAGTCAATCAACATTTAATCAGGCATCCCGAGTTGGGATCGACGGCGAGTTTTTGAACATCCAATCAAACAAACTAAGAGTGAGACTGCTGTACGGTAGGTGGATGGAGTAAAATTGAATACGTAACTGCGTTGTTAGGGCACTTGAAGATTATTTTACTGGCTGCAATAATTGTACTCGTTCGTAGCAATGTGTTTCTATGAATCCTTCGTTATATTATTGTGGCCATTTACAGTACCAGTAGCCGTCGCCTTTCATTTAGATTGCTAGATAACTCTCTCCTCTGGATAGTAAGCCAGTAGTTGAATCTCAGGCCCCCTTATGGTTGTCCTCCCAACAGGCATCCCTACCGGTAGCTAGTCTTCAATGTGTGATGTACTAGTATTTATTCATCCGCTCAGAGGACCTTTTCCAGGTCTCTCGACGTTGCCGGCCATTATGTTGTGGAGGAAGAGCCGCCTCTTCAAGTCAGCTGGGACGTGGGCATACGTTGGCGAAAGGTCGGCTTCGGATAGAAAAGTCGCATTGCTTGGACAGTTCAGGTCCACAATCTTGCGCTGATAGTACTCATTCAGGGTCGTTTCGGCATTCTGGTCGTCGTAGCCAGCCTCAATGCCGCCCCAAACGACACACCCCGATGTCTGATTCTCCGTGGCATGTTGGTAGGTAAAATCGAGAAAACGGTGGATTCTCTCAGCCGGGGCAAAGAAATACACCGACAAGGAGTGTATCATCAAATCTCCCAGACGTCTGCGATAGATCAAGCCTTCACGGTCCACAATGCGCAAAAAGTCCTGGACAGGAGGACTTCGAAAATGCTCAATATCAGCCACAAAGAGATTGTTGTAGAAACCACACATCTCCAAATCAACTTCCCTGACTGGTCGAAACGAAGCTCTCTTTTGACGGAATCTCTTCTGGATCCTTTGCGTGACCTTCATTTCATATGCACACATTCGATAGCCATACACATAGCTGTTACGTTTCATGAAATCAAACATGTCGTATCGTATTGGCGAATGAAGATACGAGTCTTCGTCGAGTCGGAAGAGATACCGGTATGAGCATCCAGTCTCTTGATTGTACCTTTCAAAGAAATCCCACAGTCCAAT
Source organism: Seminavis robusta (assembly GCA_903772945.1). NCBI lineage: Eukaryota > Bacillariophyta > Bacillariophyceae > Naviculales > Naviculaceae > Seminavis > Seminavis robusta. The sequence continues at coordinate 16,464 of CAICTM010001208.1, read as the reverse complement.
CGCATACCAACGCATCATGTGCCGATAGCCTTCGGAGAACAGCGGATAGGCATACCAGTTTTTGTTCGGGTTGTCGTTAAGGTGCCATACCGGACGCTGCCAATACTTGGAACCCGACAAGTCAACAAGCCTCACAATACCATAATACTCTGGACCGAATTGTGATTCAATGTCCAGCAGGTCTGTTCCATTAAAGTCTCCAGTGTGAAAGATAAAGAGGTCTGTGTTCTCTCGATGTCTTCCAAGCGACAGATAGTTCTTGAACATAAGCTTCAAGGATTGCATTAGAATGGAATAACTGTCCCGGCCATAGGTTGAGTGTTGCTTCTGAGCCAAATAGATGATGGCATTTCGCTTGCAAAGCCTGGATGGATCCCTCGTCTGCACAGTGGTGTTGGCAAAGCGACTTTTGATGAGGTTTGACGTTACGGGTCCCCAAGGCACTGTCAAAACGGTCGTCGATTGTTTTGCTTTGAGGTCCACAATCACTTGCCGTGCAAGGCGCTCAAAGCCGTCAGGTGACAATCTATCCGGATCTTCAATGTTGACACTGTTGTTGTGCAGGCCTGGATTTAGGTAAAAGACTGCTTCGGAGGTTGTGCTGGATCCATGAAGGAACAAATGACACTTGGACATGGCCAAGATGTCCAAAAGAACTTCGCTGTTCGTTCTATGGTGGTCTGCCAGCTCGTGCGGCGGCCATTTGTTCTTCTTCCCTCCCGAGCTTCGAACAACATATCGGCCCTGGGAACGAATCATTGCTTGCAACCTGGTAGGAATTTCTTCACCATTTGTCATGAGTTCCATAACACGGTGCGAGTCTGTTGCCATAAAGATTGCTTTTCCGCCCGCGCGCTGAAAGGCATCCATGTAGGGTTGAAACTCCTTTGCTTTCACAAGCTTTCGATGGCGACCCCCCTTTAGACTGTTTCGAAAATGAACAGCCAAACATGGAACAACTGTGTTGTTGACGTCCTTTGTTGGATTGACATGGTTGGAGCGTCGTTCCAGATGTGGAAGAAACTGAAAGTACTTTTGAACCAACTTATGCCCCTTATGCCGCATGGATTCATGCCATTCGTTAAGCTTGAGGTGAGAAGGCTTCCAAAGGTGAGCAGGTACGCCATCATATCTCCAAGAGCGCACACACCACGGGCACCAAACATCCAGTCCTGGCGAAATCATCGAAGGCTCCATGGTGAGTAGGGGAACTTTGCGACAGGACTGGTCCCCAGGTCTCATATCCTTCGAGACCGGCTGAAAGTAACTGTTCCAAACTCCATTTCCAGTCACCTCCAACGTCTGTATTGACACTTCTCCTCCCTCGACTGGTATACCCGGGTAGATTGCAGACACGTTCATTTTGTCGTGCTCCGTAGATATAATATACCCGTCCAAAAACTCCAGAGCCAACCCAGGCCCTCCCCCATGGACTTGCTCGTCGTAAATCACAGCGGAATCTCGCCCCAGATGAATCCATGGCTTGAGATTCTGCATCTCGGCGTACAATAGTTGATTTAGAATGGAATTGAAAAAGGCCATTCCTGTGGTGTCTTTCGGCCCTACCCTTGAAATGAGCAGAACACCCTTGTAGCCATCACAAGCCTGGTGAGTGGGCTCCCCTTGAGAAAGTGTTGGCGGGGTAGGGTGATTCCACCAGTGATGTTGCTTTTGTCGTGTAGGCCAATGGCCGCGGGGTTCTCCTCGAAGCACCATTTGCACCAGTGTCGAAAATACAACGGGAGAGACAGCCTCGGGATCTTCCAAGTTCACAGAGGTGTCATGTAAGTCCACGTTTATCCAAATGCTCGATTCAGTCACGGCACTGAGACCGTGCACCATGAATTGGCAATTTGCCAAGGCGACAATCTCGATCAAAATCTCTCGGTTGGTGCGGTCATGAGAAGAATCGCCAATGTCAAACACAGCTTGTTCGTCGCTCGATCGAATGACATTGTCGCCTATTGTTCGTATTCTTTCCCGTACATAGGCAGGCCACTGCGTGTTTACCTCGTTCAATACTTTGGTGGAGTCCGTTGCCAAGTACATAAAATTACCACCAGCCTTGATGAAGGCTATAGCATAGGGCAGAAACTCGTCAGTTTGAATCTGCCTTCGACCTGCAGCCTTGTCAGATTGTCGAACATGGAGGCCCAAACAAGGATTCGATAAGGAACACCACGGATTTGCTTGTTGAGCAGCTTGTAGAATATCAGGACGAAAGTGGATGTACTTTTGCACCACATTGTTGGCAATTATCCTTTGGGGTTCTAGCCACTCGTGCAGCGGGATATGAGGCAGTGTCATGTAGTCAGGAGCATAACTGTATCGCCAGCACCGAGGTGCCCATTCTGCAAAGCCATGGATCCCGGGGGTGATCAAGAACAGATCCATTTGTACCACAGGCTTGTCCTCACAGGACTTATCACCTGGAATGAAATCCGAGATTGGTTCAAAATAGTGCTGCCAGACTCCTGTACCTTCCAGGCGAAATTCTTTTTGTACATAGGGACCCACCTTCACAGGAGGTCCTGGAATTCGATCACGCCAAATGCCATTGGGTCGAAGAATGTGAGAGGCATTCATACCATCCATGGCCCTAAAGCTCACCCCAGGACCGGCGCCATGAACAACAGGATCGTAAATGACATAAGATATATTGTTGATATATACCCAAGGCTTGAGATTGTTTCTTTCGGCATAAAGAATTTGACCAATGACAAATTGGAAAAAGATCGTTCCGGCAGCTCCTCCAATATCTCCCTGGGAGATCAGCAAGATTCCATTGTATCCATCGCAAGCTTGATGTGTGGGACGAATCCCATTCACGACATTCAAGGAGCGATAAGTATCCTGATTCACTTGAAGCACTGTTGGGTCATCATGTTTGTCATTCAAAGGATCATGCTCCGGCACTGACGGTATCGTCCATGCGGCAGTGTGACGGATTCTTTCTTCCCTCTCAATGGAATACTCAGCTTGCCCCGCCAGCAAGTTGACCGCCACGAAAACCAAAACACATATTCCCACGCAATAGAAAAAACTCGAACTCGAGCAGCAGCAACGGCAACAGCACCGGTAACAACCGCTACAGCGCCGCTTTCGGTGCAGTGTAGGACGAGGGGTATCCTCCAAATTCATCTCATCTTTCTTATGACAGTAGCTGTTTGATGTATCTTTCTCTCTCGAGACCTTCTTGCTTGGATGGCTCGGCTGAGCTAGCGAGGTGACGGCTGAGGTTTCTAAAGGGGTGCCGTTTCTCGGTCTTGGTCAGGAAGTCCCCCGATTAATGAGATAACGACTTTCCTGTGAAAGTCGCGAAAGTCGCGCGACTTTCGCGACTTTCGCGACTTTGGAAAGTCGCGCGACTTTGGAACGACTTTCACCGCGACTTTCACGACTTTCGCGACTTTTCGCGACTTCGCTAGCATTTTACTAGTGATTAAAATCGCGACTTTCAACGACTTGTACCGCGACTTTCGCGTTTTTCGCAAAGTCGCGCGACTTGACGCGACTTTGGACGCAATTTTAACGATTTTCGCGACTTTAACGACTTTCGCGACTTTCCACGATCGCCAATCGGGGGACTTCCAGGCAGCAACGATCAAAGGGGTCAGTCGTGATTGATTCGTGACTCTCGTGGTTTCCACGCCACGGTTGTTGTGGACCGGCTTACCGCCGGTTTCACCTCCTGTACCGTACAGTACTAGTACCTAGATGATATGAACTGGCAGTGGCCAGCCAAAGTGGCCACAGCTAGCTAGAGCGTACTACTGTACAGTAGGAATACTGGTAGCGGCCCAGTCTCAAAGGGAAATCTGGTATTATCGGTAGCCACCAGCGATTAGTGTCGAAGCAACTTGTATAAAAATTGACTTTTACATGCAGTGGTTAGTGAAAGTCTATCAATCATTGTGACTGTAGCTATTATCCTTTGAATCAGTGCAGGACGAGACCGAGACCGCTTCAATCGATGCGCACATGGAGCAACCGCAACTTGCTCATTCGTCAAATGCTTTTATCCATTCCACCACTGAAAATGATTCATTGCAGAGGTTGGTCATCCTTGCCTCTGCTGCAGTCTGGTTGGTTCGGAAGGGAAGTGGTTCCAGATCTGCCCAAGAGAAGGACTCGTCATCGCTGTTTAGTACTACACTCTGATCAGGCCAACAAGGGGAATAAGAAGCAGGCCCTTGCCAGTCGCTTAGCGCCTTCATGTACTGTTTCTGTACCGGTACATGGGGAGTGTGGAAGTTACCAGGGGACATTTGCTTGGGCACCGCATGAGCATTGGAGGAAAATGCACGGCTGGGGGTCGCTCCGTTGGCTTGAGACGACCAGATGAGATCCTTCAAGCACACTTGGGACTCCACCCTACCAGAGCTTTGCTGTTGTGGGGAGTAGGAAGCCTCGCAAGGTGGAGCAGTAGCCGACGCCATGTCATTGAGAGAACAACTCGATTGTCTCGCTGCCATGTATGTTTGCGAGAGAACTGGAAATTCTGACCGGCTCTTTCCTCTCTTCTTGTTCTTCTGAATGGTTTTGACCAGGTCTGGTCTACCACGGACAAACATCTCGTGGTGAATGACTGCATTGTAAGAGGAGCGGAGGGAAAGGATTAGGTGAGATACAGCATCGACAACTTTTTTGTGTAAAAGCACATAACAAGAACACTTACAGCCCTGCTCCTCGCCTTCTTCGTTGATTTTCTTAAAGCCGAAAGAGTTCACCAGACGAACCCAACTGGAATGTTTGATGCGAGGGAACCAGGCTGGAAGCACAATCGAAATGAATCGTTTCTTATCGTGGACCTTGAAGGCGGTTCCATTCCTCTCCCAGCTCACAATCGACTGCATATCCCCCTTGGTTGGATCTGTGTTGCTGACATTCTCAATATCTTCCAGCATACGATAAAGGAGAACGGGAAACGCAGCGGTTGTATCTGGTTTGGATACCATGGAGCTGATGGTTTGGTGGTTCATTCTGAAAGGTAGATAGATGTGGATTAAAAACCTAGTAGCGACTTGGTTATGAAGTACCTGTAAGTGTTTTGGATCCTGGCTTCTCAGATGTTGAGGCAAGAATTTTATGAGGATGGCGGTGGGTCGGGGGTAATGTACCGGTAGGAGCTACTAGCTAGTATGTAAGACAACAGGTAGGTGAGTGACAGGGCGACAGCGGCAGAGTGGCAGCCAAGCAGAAGAGAACTACGTGAGTTGCTACATACATGTACATGTACAACATGTACCAGAGAGACTGAGTCGAGAGATCTCCTTTGGAAGAAACTTCGTTCTTCGTTTCAGCCAAACCGCTGCGCCAGTGAAGAAGGCAGACTGGAGAAGCTCTGTAGACTGCACTGTAGACTGTACCGTACTGTAGACTACGAAGTACTGAGTGCACTGAACATTGTAAATAGGCTTCCCGTAGAGCCCACGGGAGCCTCAGATCAATGCGGAAAGGGCCTAAATCATTGAGCTATCAGGTGCCAGATCTGCTCTGTCTCAAATGTCTCAGTATTTAGTCCAGTCACTTTTTGATATCGTAATCGTAATTTACAGTCGTATGGCACCTCTTGAGCGAGCTGCGTACCATCGTACAGTACTAGGTACTATTAATAGTAGGACCTGGCACTTAGTTAGCACTTAGTTCTACACTAAACATAGAGGGCCCTGCAGGATTGAGTACAGTTGGAACGTCGGAACATTCGAACATTCGAAGTGGTGTCCATGAGCTATTTTTCTCTACTCAAAATAATGGAGTTCAATGTCCAATGGACACCAACAGAAGACGCTGTAAACGCTGGTACTGGAGTACTGAGTAGATGTAGCTCGATGTTCTACTTCGGTCCCAGCGTCCCAGGTCCTCGCAGCTGCAGCAGCCGATTGCGGCATGCCTACACGGGCAATGTGTCCAGCTGTACCGCCTAGGCACCTCACCTTTAGGTCTTTCGTTCTCTGGGTAGACCATTATCTTATGGCTTGCAGCTGAGTCAAAAGATAGTAGAATAGATCTGTACCTTAGACAAATTCTTGCTTGAAGAAACCACAGATGCCCCATTTGATACGATTGATTTCAGGGTCTAATGTTCAGGTTTTAAGATTTCATCCCCGCCATCGAAAAGCTACTTTAAAACCAAGTCGTCACTGAGTATTTATAATGTCCGCGATTTGCAGAAATGCCTGCAGTTACTTAGCGGGCCCTATACACCCCAAGTATGTGCACTTTAAGTCTTCCATCCTTCTCTAGCTACATCATGATTTTTTGCCGGATTGTTAGCTTTCTGTGATATAATGCCGAAGCCTTTTCGCAGCACAAATACTGCATCTTTTCCTGCAAAATTGACTCAAAGAGATAAGGCATTCTCTGCAATCTGCAATGGCAATGACTATTGATCCGCAACAAATGCTGGGAAGTTGAAGTATTGTACGTCACCGTGTCAATCCTATTCTGCCAGCTTAAAGATTTGAATCTCCCGCCACTGCCGTCAGGCACTGCATGCTGTGGACCACTGCCATAATCCTGGAGCTCAGATTTCGAGCTTCACTGACCCAAGCAGCAGAACTATGATGACTATGATGAACAGTTTGGCTGCCGGTATTGGTGATTTTGGCATTCCTCGTTTCTCTAGGAATGGCAAGCTTTTGGCTCCTTGTGGTGGTGGATGTGGAATTTTGTGTGATAATACCCACAAATGCCCTGATTGCAATGCGCACATGCATCCTTTTTGCGGATTTGATGTTGGATTGGCTGAAGGTCATGGTCAAGCCAGACTGTGTAATAGTTGCCAACTGAAAAGAACGACACCACCACCGCCGCCGCCGCCACCACCACCACCACCACCACCACCACCACCACCACCACCACCGACTAATAACGGTAGGAGAACGGTTGCAACTGAATCCAATTTGCCTGAGTTGGCCGAAGCTCCGGCAGAGCAAGTTATTCGGCCACATCCTCAGTACCAATCCGCTTTCATTGGCTTCATGGACTATACATTTAACAGGAAGTTCAACAAGAATGCCACCTTCAATCCCATTGAAATTAGAAATTCCATCAAGCCACACCATGTGGTTGACTATCTCCACAAGTTGACATATGACAAGCTGGATGTGAACTACAAAGTTGATAATCCTGGAAGACGGTCAAATGGTATTCTCCATATTAAAAGTGCCATCTCTCATTACATGCCGGATGACTTTCCTTGGAATGGACATTCCGGCAATCCTACACGATCCAAACCAGTCAACAAATTGATAGAAGCTATTAGACTAGCAGAAAGGGAAAAACGAGGGAAGAAATCTCAGGCAAGACGAGAACTCCACGAGGTTGAGTTTCGCAAAACAATTGAACTCTTACAATCAACATTCAGTTTCATCAAGAGCTGTTTGATTGTTTGCATGCTGGTGCTTCAATTACATATTGTAGCTAGGGGATCCGACGTGTCTCAGTTATTCATCAATCAGATTAAGTCACATTCGAAGCATGACTTTGCCTTGGAATTGACAGTGGAATGGTCCAAGAATGTGAAAGATGAGCGGGACTGTCCTCCTCAGATCCTACTAGGAGCCATGGATACTCAGTACTGCACTCACCTGGCTTTGGCAATTTATTTGGAAGAGGCAATTGCTCGTGGACGGGCATGTGCTGGTTTCGACAAAGCCTACCTTTTTACGGATGATTTCGATCCAGAACCACCAGCAGGGCAAACTTGGGAACCAGAGGAGCTCGAGAAGAACAAGAGGAATTCACCAACAAAGAAGCTTTGCAGTCGGTACCGGAATTGCCTTAAATCAATCTTTGAAAGTGAGGCCTTCCAAGCTATCTCCAGCACCATCGGAGGTTTGATTGGAAGTCACAGCATTCGAAAATATGCAGCTACTCTAGCCAAACGCTTTGGTGTTAGTTTGCGAGATGTTGATGGCCGTGGCCGCTGGAAAGGAGACACTGCTACAAAGCACAAGGTCGCAGCTGGCCACTATGTATCCCCTGACCAACCTTTTATTGATGCCAATGTTGCCAGAGTTCTTTGCCTCGATAATCCTGTGGCTTACCGTATCCATTCGCAGGCAACTCATATCACAGATGACTGGCTGAAGGAGTATGTCGTCCCAGAAATGCATCACTTTTTTGGGGGAGATGGAAATGCCAGCAACCCAGCTTTGATTCTTGCCCGGCCACTCCTCTGGGCGGCTATGTCTGACGAAATGGAGGGACGTATGGATGGGCAGCAGCGAGCTCAGATAAGGGCAGCATACAACGAAATACAGGAACTACCTGATGGAATGAATCCTGTGGTGAAGAATCGGCTGGAAGTTACCCGTCACAATGATGAGTGCTTGATTCGAGAATCCACCGGAATTAACAATACACAACAACCTCAACCACATCCAATGCAACAGCAACAACAGGCGGGTCCTCCATCACAATGGCTTCAAGACATGGTTATGAGAATCCATCAAAACCAACAAAATCACCAACAACAACTGAATCTGTTCCAACAAAATATGACTAGTCTGGTTCAGAATCAACGGCAGCACATGGACCGCCGTTTTGATAGGATTGACCGAAATCTTGCAACAATCCAGGCTCAGCCACCCCGAATGGCTTCTCCCGGAAGAAGAGCTCGAAACTTTGCCAATCTTGGATTGGTAGAAAGAAGAGACAACAATGGTAGACTTAGAAGGGAGCGTTTGACTACTGCAGTGGATGATCGCCCAGCGAGAATTACCAAAAATCTGAAAACAGTTGGCGCTATCTGGCAAGAGTGGTCTACAGGTATCAATGGCTGCAAGCCAGTCAAGGATTGGATTCCGGCAGAGCAATCGCTTCCTGGCAACAATACATACTACAGAAGAAAGGGGTTGTACTTGATGTTGAATGACCTAGTATCCAACCGGGTGACTGCAGGTGCAGCAATCGGTCTCATTGAAAAGCTCTACCCCAGGGCAAAAATTCTAGAAATATCCAAAGATCTCAAGAAGAGAAGAGACGAAAACAACCTCCAAAAAGAGCTGAAGAATGCCTTAGGAATTAGATAAACTACATGCTAGCTAGTCATGTCAGTATTTAGTTGTTTGTTACACAAGAAACTGCCTTGCCTTTGAATGCAGTGATAGCTAGCTAGCTAGCTAGCATGGTGGTAGCTACCAAACTCGGGAACTTAGACAAAAAAATGAGGGCTCGCACCTCTACTACTAGCTAGTACTGCTACTACTAGCTAGTACTGCTATTACTAGTAGTACCGTACTGGTATTCAGCTTAGAAAAAATGAGGGTTCCAACCTCCACCGGTTTTACCCTTACCCTTTACCAGTTACTGTGGTCGTGCTATTGGACGTGCTGTGGCTGTTTGCGTGCTATTGGACCTGCTATTGGACCCTCTGTTGCCGGTGACAAAGAACTCACAAAGATACCCTCTCCAGCATTCCGTAGAACCAGAAAGCATCTAATCCTGTGACTCCATGACTTTCCCTCTTTTTACATGCCCTTTTACCTTCCCTGTAGAGGCCAGTACATACTCTACGGTCTGCAGTTTTTTCTGTGGTCTATGGCTACATATTTATAATATTGCCAAGTAGACATTCTCGATGCTCTATTAAAAACTATTTTAATACATTAATACACTCGACAGCGACAGACAAAAAATGCAAGAGCAGGGATTAGAAGAGATTGGAACAGGTAAAAAAGGTACGTGTACTCTGAGTAGTTTGAGAAGAGGCCTTTTCCTCACCGACCTTCCCGAATGTCTGAAACTATTTGACCGTAAAAGTGTCAGACAATGCGAAAATACGGCAGTGTGCGTGGTTGAAGATTGTTGATTTGAATCTTCGGTGTCAAAAAGTGTACTGTACACTACTGTACTATCAGCTTAGTACAACGAGCTAGACTATCTACAGACGTACTTGTAGATAGATAGCGATACCGGAACTGAGTACGTCATGTACCCGCAGGCGTGGAAGCGGATAGGAGAGACACGTCATCCAAAACTGCCTAGTATCAGCACTGTTTGTAGCTGCCAGTTCAGCTGGTTCCGTACCACGTACATGTAATAGCTACACTGGACCGTCCAACGCTTTTCACTCAGGCTTTAAAAACGGGCACGACTGACTCAAGATCCTGGTTCTCATAAGGGGTTGTTTAAGGGGATGTTGAAGCTTTAAGGGGTTGTTTAAGGGGATGTTGAATATTTAAGGGGTTGTTGTTAAGGGGTTGTTTATTTAAGGGGATGTTCATTCGTGATAAGGGGTTGTTGTATGGCGTTTCAATGAAGGCTTAAGGGGTTGTTTCGAGGATATAAGGGGATGTTGTTAAGGGGTTGTTTATTTAAGGGGTTGTTTAAGGGGATGTCAAAGCTTTAAGGGGTTGTTTAAGGGGTTGTTTAAGGGGTTGTTTAAAAGATGTTGTCAGTCGTGGCAATTTGAAGATTTTTAAATCCTGAGTGAAAAGCGTCGGACGGTCCTGTACCCTCGGAGAGTACCAGCTAGAACTCGAGTATGGTATGTCTTTGATTGTTTTGGGCCAAGAGCTCCTGCTTTTGTTGGACGCAATGAGAGACCCTGAAACGCACGCGATGTTACACATATAACTCGTATCACTCGTATAACTTGTATCACTCGTATAACAGGTCTAACACATCTTACGTGTAGAATACGTATAACATGTATAACACGTATAACACGCACGCCAGCCAGCCACCGTGACCGTTCGAGTTGGCTTCGCAAAATGACTTGACTTCAACTCCTCCAATCTCCACCACAAAGAACCACCATGACAACAACCTCTCTTCTCTTGTTTGTTTGAAGGATACACAGGTTTCTCTTGTTATTTGAAGATAGCACCATCATTGTGGGTAAGTAGGCAATGTGGTATGGCTTTGTTGAAGCCAAGAAGACTGTTCCTGTGGAAAGATAGAATGATTTCTCTTCATTCAACTCATTCTCCATTTTTCTGCCTCCACTCTCTTCCTCAGGCCCTGTACAGCCTTCAGGACTATTCTCTTTGCATTCATATACTTCTGAAGGCTCACTGACAAAGCCTGTGGAAGATCTGGCCTTGAATTCTACCATTGTCAACCACTTTCTGTAGGGACCAGTACTGAACCCATGTAAGTACCTCAGTGCTCAGCGCGCAACACATACCTCAGCGCGCAACACGTGTTATGCATGTTACGCGTGTAACACGTGTTATGGTGTAACACGTGTTATGGTGTAACATGTGTTATGCAAGTGCAAGCAAAATCATTCCGGAACCTGTAATGGATAGAGCCTCTCTTACTTTGTTCGCAAAGGATTCAGCACTGTCGGATTCATCTGTCAGTGCTTCAGGATCAATGTTCTGAGGTGTGGCTCCCCTATGTGATTGTCTGATTCGAAGAAGGCCGGAGTCAAATGAGGCAAAAAGAACAACGAACGATTTTGTTGGATCGGATTGCAATCTGGCAAGTAGCCTATCTGCTGCTGTCGCCTCCTGATGTGATACTTGAGAGAACATTGAAAGAGAATGGACATTTGACACCCTCCCCCTCAACAGGAAGCTGAGTCTGGGTGGTTTTGTTGCTCTCCTTTTGGGACCTTTGTTTGTAAAAACGACTCCTTGGACAACATATGGTAATGTGATTCCGCCTCTTATCGAATCCCTTGTTTTTGATACGGAATCCAGCAGTCTTGCAAGAAAGTACAAAGTATGGCATCAAAACTTCTTTAATATGCGCCGAATCACAAGATTGATACATCGAAGGTAGCCAATACACCGTCGATTTCTCCATTCGATAATTATCGAACCCCAGAGTATCCATAATGTTTATCTCCTTTGGTGTATCATCAGTTAGTGAGGTTGCTACATTCACAATGATTGAAGCAGGAGTCAATTCTTCATCATTGATATTGTATCTAGCAACATGGGAGAGTTCAGATAGGTAAGAGTCCATTTTACTTGATAAGCTGTCAGGTATTATGGCCTGCAACAGTGCATCTTCCTCTGTGCCTCCCAAACACCTGGCAAAACACCTGGCAAAAAAACTTAGCAAAAATTCGTCACCATGTATTATACGTAAAACACGTACAACACATAATACGTATAATACGTATAATATTGTTCCACTTGTGTTATCTGTGTTGTACGTATGACTTGTCTAATACATATTAAAAATGTTATATGTGTAATACGTATGCTCTGTAGAATACATAGTGAAAATGTTATACGTATAATACAACCGCGTGCGTTTCAGGGGCTCTCACCACGTACTAGTAGTGTATCAGGCGTGGGTGGCTGACTCCACCGTGCCGCTAACTGGTACGGTACTGCAAGTGTTCTTGGATTGGTTGGAAAGTTTTTTTTTTCAGTAGCTTGTTGACAACAAAAGGGCTCCCATGGCTGAGCGATCTCTGAGGCCTGAGTTGTGGGTCCTCCAACGTACCCGCACTAGTACTGGTAGTACTCTTTGATTGGTTGGGGATGTTAGTTTCAATGCCGACACAGTACCGGTACCTTGAATGTACGCACTAGAAGTATTTTCAAGATGATGAAGCAAGCATCCTTCTTTTTGCTTTGATGTGAAAGGATTTCGTTGACCAATTCGCATGGAGTGCTAGTCTACCCGGACCACCCGACGGTTTTCGCTCAGGCTATAGAAACTGCCACGACTGGTTCGGGCATGTTTTTTAAAAGGTCATGTTTATTAAGGGCATGTTTAAAGGCATGTTGCCGATTTAAGGGCATGTTTTAAGGGCATGTTTATTTAAGGGAATGTTCATTCGTGATAAGGGCATGTTCTATGGTGTTAAAATGAAGGTTTAAGGGCATGTTTTGAGGCATTAGGTGAATGCTTTAAAGGCATGATTATTTAAGGGAATGTTTAAAGGCATGTTCAAGATTTAAGGGAATTTTTAAGGTCATGTTTTAAACCGTCCTCAGTCGTGGGAATTGCAATTTTTTCTAAATCCTGATTGAAAACCGTCGGACGGTCCAGGTCTTTAGAAGAGTTGGCTGAGCACTAAGCTGACACTAACGTAGCGGTACTATTAATAGTTGATAGTACGAGTAGATGTACCGGTAGCGTACCGTAAAAGTATATCCCAGAACTGAGAGAAATACTGAGAGCCTGTACCTGTAGTAGTGGATCCTACAGGACGTATTGATGAGGTATTCAACACCTGGTGAATGCTGGGTACGATCGTTCCTTCATACCAGTGAGGAGCGAGCGAAAGGTCACCGCCTCGGTCGTAAGATAAATGAGGTTCGCACCTCTACTACTCACTGTTAAGATAACGTCGTTCGCACCTCTATTATTATCTCGCACCTCTGTTATCTCGCTACCAGTGCTAGAGAGAGTACGTTCGAAAAGCACAAGTCCACGAAATCGCTACCGACGTTCGAAAAGCACAAGTCCACAAGTCCACGAAAACGACACAAGCCACAAGTACTCATGTAATATACTCACTATTAGGCATGGATATCATGCTTATCAAACTAAGGTCAACTTTACTGAGCACGAACAATACAAAGATCCTCATGCAGACTGTTCATAATGGTGTCCTGCTTGATGGCAGCAGCAATATTCAAAATAGTTCCTTTGTAATGCTCCTCAATCTTGGTGATGACCCAAGCTGGAGCTTTCTGAGCATTGACAAGTGTAGCCATGAGAGTCCAGAGTGGCTTCCTCCTGGAGTAGGTTGACTTGCAAGCCCTGATATCTTCAGCAGTGAAGTTCTTGGCTGCCTTGTTGCCACCAATATCATGCATCCACTCTTCCCAAGGAGAGCCAACAGTTCTGTACTTGGCTAGCTTGGCAGGCCTACTATCAGCAGGGGTGGCCACAGCTCGTCTGTGCCTGAGGCTAGTCTGGCCATTCCGGCGAGTCCTTTCCACAGTCAACCCATTTCTAAAAAGATTACCATCTACCTGATCAGGTGTTGCCATCCTTGGAGGCTGAACAGCAATCCTAAAAAGCATACAAAAATACAGAGTTAGCAGCAGTAATAGCCATAGTTGCAATAGCCAACAGCCACAAGTCTACACTTACCTGCAAATGTTGCCATTCAGTTTCGTCAGCTCCGCGCCAAGCCAAGTCTCCAACCAACATCTCAAAGCAGCAGCCGAACTGTCGCGGGTCCTACCTTCTTGCGCTATGAGCTGCTGGAGCTGGTTGTGCTGCGCAATAATCCTTGTCAGAATCTCCTCGTTCGTTCGTACCTGCTGTTGCGTTTGCATAGCCGTCACCTGCCGCGATCATTGGCAACTTGACGAGTGCTTGCCTGGCCGGTCGTTCCCGTAGTGCCACCAGTCGTGCCACCGCCACCTCCAGTATCCATCGGCTCAATTTCGTTGATGTGGAGCTTGGTGTTGTGCGTCCAAATCGAGAGAGGCACTTTCACCACAGGGTTGACGCCCACAGGAAGATCGGCCTTGATGCGCTCGTACGCATCTTGGATCCTAACACGAATGGAAGGCTCCATCCTCTCCTCCCAAGATTCGTCAAGGGCAGCCGACAAAAGAGGCAAAGCCAAGTGCAGGGAAATGTCGTTGACACCGTCACTCTCTTGGCATCCGGGTGTAGCTTGTACGCAATAGGAGCCCCCATGCAAAGCTTTTCGGCAACACGGGCGTCGATCCAGGGCTGGTCAGGTGAAATGTAGGCATGAACAACCCGTCCAGATAAACGAGCCTTCCAGCGACCTCGAATGTCAACTTCGTCAGCAGTAGCACCCATCCCTCTTGCCAGAGTTGCAGCAAACTTCCGAATGCTGTGACTCCCAAGAACACCGGCAATGAGGACCGCCACAGCCAGAAATGGAGTCGACAGAAAGCAGCCTTGAGAATGTTGCGGTAGGCTGCGTTGCAGTGCTTGGGAGCCAACTTGGGATCGCTTTTGGGAGTAAAGAGGAATGCATTTTCCCGACCAGCGGCGCCATACCCATAGTTGAAGGACGCCTCCATGTAATTCGCCAATCCGAGCATAGCACAAAAGTCGGTATCCATCGACCCAAGAATGATTTGGTCGGGGCATTGTCGTTCTTCCGATATATTCTTGGACCAATGCACCTTGCAACTGAGCGCAAAACGGAAGTCTGGATGCGGCTTGTAGTCGGAATACTTCAACTTGGAGATGTCATCCGTCCTGGTGATGAGATGGACTTGCTGCTTCAACATGCAGGCTGTACGGATGGTTAATTCAAAGCTCCCGTTGCCATAGAGTTCATGGACCACCTTGCGATACTCTGTTTCCGTCAAATCCCTGGTGGCACAGGACTTCTTGCCGCGGTGTTGAGTCTCCGCTTTCTTGACTTCCTTGACCACTTCGTTCACAGGATCAGACTTGGTTGGATTGCCGGAGGTTCCATTCCATGTGGCACCTTTGATGGGCATGTAGAATGAGATAGCCTCCTTGTCTTGCTCAAGAGTAGAGGAGCGGCAAGTTGGATTCTGCTCGAGATCTTTGTAGTCAATGTCCGTCGTACCATACGCACGCCATTTCAAGTAGTCGGCAACGTGGTGTGGTTGGATGCCGCCCAAAGCACTGGGTTGGAAGCGAGCCGCCTTGGTGTACGTCCTCTTGTGCAGCCAGCTCATGAATTTGATGAAGAGGTTATGGTAGTCACTGTTGGAGGAAACATACCTGACACCTCTTTCCTATTGACTCGTGTATTAATCATCTAGTCCGGTTCGCATGTAAATTCATCATGCAAGGAACCAAGGGAGTTTTAGGTCTAAAGTGCTACGGGGGTCCTTATATCCAATTCAATCACAAGAATTGCTATGCACCACCAGAAAATCCTCACTTTTGCTTTTCAGCTTAATCTAAAACCAAATTACTCCCCAATAAGCTGCAGTATTACTAGCAAACAACACTGAAAAGCAAAAGGCCATCTCGAGTTACTACTACCGATCTCGAGATCGATATCAAGGTAAACATCAAGTTGAATTGACTTGAAGTGTATTGAGTTAACTACTGCAACAGAGCAGAGGTGCGCAGAATCAGGTCCTAGCTTCACTATAAAGGATACCAAACAGCTCTAACAGGAAAGAGGTGCGTGCGCGGGAAGATTCCCATCTTCATTCCCATTTCGACGTTACGGAAGATCAACTGTCAGTTTCGGCCGGAACTACAGCGATCCAAGCATACCACGTTGAAGAGAACAAGAAGACAAACAAGTTCCGTGCTGGAAGCAAGGAAATCCGGCTGTTATTGCGAGAGTTACAGTCGATTACGTCATCGTGTCATCGCGCGTGATTTTCATCCGTCTCATCATAACGAGCAGAACTCATCGAACGGCGATCAAGATAAGTCGCGACACAGGCATTGCAAGCGAGAGGTCCCATACATCAATCGATAGAGGACATCTAGCCGCAACTCTGAGTATCAGTGCAAGCTTCTAACTCCAAGAATTGAGTGAGATAGGTTGATTCGAGTGATACAGTGCTACTGTGAAGAGAAGCACAAAAATCACGAGGAAGCTCATAAGTATCA